>JADLZL010004861.1:0-74538 GCA_015844335.1 Chrysopogon serrulatus | reverse complement strand
AGCAGAGCGCGCGACCCCAACCAACAACCACGAACAGCGAGCCAACGACTGAGCCCCACGCTCGGGACCATTGCATGCAACTGAGCGAACCCCAAGTCCTGCGCAGGCAGCGCAGCGACAGTACTGACCCACTGCATGCAAGCACAGCTACCGTGCATGTAAACCGAAAAAGATAAATTTTTTTTTTTAAATTACTATAACTTTTAAATGGTGTATTTATTTTTAATTTCGTCTTCACAGATATACTCTATATGATGAGACAAACAACTAGATCTCACTTACATATAATCTAAAAAATTATTTTAATAGCAATTTATATGTAAATTATGCTAATTAAGAGATATCAAAAAAGTTACTATCATGTAATACTAAAGTTGCTACTCTAAAAATATAATAAAGACCATTGATTCTTATCTTGGAAATATAATAAGATTGCTATATAATATTTTTATAAAGGTACTAGACCTATATTATAGTATTTCAAAAGCAAATACATGAATCGAGTTGATAATGAGAGTTTTTTTGCAACTTATATATTGGAAAACGAGTAATAATTTATGTAGAAACAATACAAACTAGCTGCCAACTAGAGGGATTTATTTAAAGAACAAGACTAGAGGCCCAAAATGAGACAATCTGCAACCTAGGGGGCAAATTATTAAAACAAAAGCATTGCATAAGCTGCCAATTGGGGAGCAAATTACTATATAATCCATTGCAAAAGCTGAGAAATATGAATGGTTGCCAATCATGGGATTTTAGTAAATAATAATATATAGTAGCAACAAAAATGAGACAAGCTGCAATTTGGGGAGGGAAATTTGGTAGAACATGGACAATATAAGATGCCAACTATGGAGAAATTATTATACCACGACACATTACAAAAGGCAAGGAAACATGGCTTACTGCCAATTGGGAGCATTTATTAAAAAATAAGTAGCGATATAAAATAAGACAAGCTACAACTTAAATACATATTTATTGGAACAAGCATTGTATAAGCTACCAACAAGAGGGACAAGTTTAACAAACCAATTATACAAGCTGAGAAACATGACTAGCTGACAATTAGAGAGACATTTATTAAATAGACAAGCTGCACCTTGGGGGCAAATTATTAGAAGAATCATAGGATAAGATGCCAACTTAGAGGTTAAGTTATTATTATACAACTAATATGTAGGATTTAGAAATGCATTCGAATGAGATTGGAAACTAAAACTACAAATTAAAAATTAGGAGGTAAATTATTAAATAGCGAAGAGAAAGTAAAACTGAAAATAACAACATAGCCACCAAAAAATAAACTGAAATTGACAAACATAGAATAAAACAAAAATTGACAAAAAAAACTAAAAAATAAACTAGACAAAATGATAGAGTAAAAATAAAAAAATTAAATGCAAATTCTAAAACAAAAAACAACATAAAAAATCAAAACTCAAAACAACTAAAAGAAACAATGAAAAAACTAATAAAAATCATAACTAAAAAAATGAAAATAAAAAAAATAAATAAGAATAGAAAATAAATTGCCGCAAAAACAGAAAAGAAAAAGGGAAAATATGCCGCATGGGCATGGCTAGACCGCACAGCGTTGCTCGATTCCGGTGGGCCAGGCCGCATAGGCCGCGTACCGAAGGGTCGCTCGTTTCTACACGAGCGCGACCCCACGCGAAATTACTTTTCCGTACTCGAATGTTTTGCAGCAAACTCATGGCCCAACTGTGACGGAATGTTTTGCAGCAGCCCAGGTGACAACATGAGCCACGACCTGGCAACTCATGGCCCAACTGCTGCTGGGTTGGGCGTGCGGCGTGCCCCACCGCCTCCATCTAGCTACTGGGCTAATCGGGGCACTCGTGCCTGCCATTCTGGGCTGGGAAAGTTTCTGCAGCAGGTTTTAGGGCTCTCGATAAAGTCATTTTGATCTCCTCATCAGGCCCCTTTGAAATACGGGAACTTTTCATGTTTCATGCGTTCCCATATAATAAACATAGACTCATTTCTATGAACTTTTTTGTACAAAATTTATGAAAATCTTTGCATTCTAAAGGGACTCTTAATTTTCGTGATCGTTCATGTTTTCCTCATCATCTATGAAACTAGAATTTAGTCTCCTTCAACTTTTAAAACAATTTATTTGTTTTTACATCTTGGGCAGTTTTAGAAAGCACTTTTGTCAAAGCCATACCGGTCAACCATGAGGGGATAAATCATATTATATAGTCCAAAGAGATAAATGGGGGGTCTACAAAAATAAATTTTTAAAAATATATCCAAATATTCTTTTGGATAAATTATGCAATTACAAATTCTAAAATCTATTTAATCTTAGAAATTGTGTGTTAGCTCAGAAAAGTATGAACTTAGTTTTAGATTTTCTATAAAACCAACCTATCTTCTAGTCCATAATTTAAAGTAATTAGTTCAAAACTATTTGTTGTTCCCTATACTCCCTTATATTTGAGTATAATTTTTGAATGCCCGTTTTCCTTATATTATAGAATGAAGGGAGTATTTGTTTGAGTTAGGGATATGAGCTCCATTGTTTCTGCCTCATCACTGGGACTAGGTGTGAGGATGGAATTAGGTTGTGTAACTTGTAAAGCGATTAAAATGCTCCTATGCAAATGAATATCCTCTCGTGTAGTGTAGGAAAGGATGGTTTTGTCGTTTTCACTTTTATTTCCCTAATCCGTGCCCATAGATGCCAACCAAGGGATTTGGAAACGAGGTAGTTTTCCCCATCCAAAACCCACATTCACATCCTTTTCTGTTTCAATTAGGATTCAATTTGGAACACAGAAATTTCATAAAAATCATAAAAAAAGAAATGAAACGCAGAAGGAGAAAAACTCCCGAGTTTTAAAGGGCCTCAACGTCAAAACGCCGCCGTATTGTTGTGGAGACAGGACAGAAGGTGGGCTCGCCTCGTTGCTGGCCCTTTCGCCGAAGGAAAAAGTCTACTTTTGCTCTCTCAACTTTCGCGAAAGTCTACTTTTCCTCCTTGAACCCTAAAATCGGACAAACAACCTCCCTCAACTTTTCAAACCATGCGCTTTTCCTCCACGAAGTGGTTTTGATGGTGGTTTTGCTACTGTGCCGTGGTTTTGTCTTTTTTTTTTTATTTATTTTGGCTGATTTTTTGAAAAATTATAGTAAATCATAAAAAATTATAAATAGAAAATCTAATTTTGTTGGACTCATGAGTAGATCTACACAAGAAATATATAATATGTTATGCTTTAGTTTAAAGTTTTTGCTAGTCTTTTTCTTTTTTATTTATTTTGACTAAATCTTTGAAAAATCATAATAAATCATAAAATAGAAATTTCAATTTTTTTGTCTCCACATGAGTAGGTCTACACAGTGAATATATAACATGGTATGCTTTAGTGCAATAAAATAGTTATAGAAGCTATATTTATGAATTATTTTAATTAATTATAGAAAAGCATAGATCGAAAGCTATAGCAAGAACTTTATATTAAAATGTACCATATTATATGTTTATTTGTAGATCTACTTATGTGGAGTCTAAAAAAAAATTAGATTTTCTATTTTTTGATTTTTTTGTGATTTACTATGATTTTTCAAAGATTTGGCCAAAATAAATAAAAAAGAAAAAAGACTAGCAAAAAATTTTGTACTAAAGCATACCATATTATATATTCATTGTGTACATGTTCTCATATGAAGTCCAACAAAATTAGATTTTGTATTTTATGATTTTTTTGTGATTTACTATAATTTTTCAAAAGTTTAGCCGAAATAAATAAAAAAGAAAAAGACAAAACCACCGTCACTGTAGCAAAACCACTATCAAAACCACTTCAGGGAGGAAAAACGCATGGTTTGAAAAGTTGAGGGTGGTTGTTTATCTGATTTTAGGGTTTAGGGAGGAAAAGTAGACTTTCGTGAAAATTGAGGGAGCGAAAGTAGGCTTTTTCCTTCGCTGAAAGGAACATATCAATCATAAGCTGCTTGGGCTAGGTAAAGGTGGTGGAGGTGGGCCTGTTGCTGAGCCCTTTGGGCCACGCTTTTCATGTGGTTGGCACTTTGCTAACGCTGCTGCTATTCCTCCCATTGACCCATTCCCATGATGCTGCGGTGCTACCGAGTGCCGACACAACTCTCACTCGCCAGGAGAAGATTGACACTTCCTTCCTCAAAAAAAAGGAGAAGATTGACAGAGTGCATTGCCGTGGTAAGTGATGGTCCGGAGCCCACTTGACGTGATGACGCCTCATTGCCAACCAAGAAGATAATAATAATCAAATCTAGTAAGCTACAAGAGGCCAGCAGGAACGTACGATACGTGTGAATCTCGTGGTATGTCAGCACAGCCACACACGATCAAAGCATCGTCCTGACCTACGCACACTGATTGTCGGTGCTAAAACTGGTGGTCCTAGCACCAACGAGTGAATTTATGGTGCGTGCTCCCAAATCCGGGTGGTGTGCAAGATGGACACAAGGATTTATACTGGTTCGGGCAAGAGAAGGCCCTACGTCCAGTGGGGGTGAGGAGTTCTTATATTATCTTGCACCGAGGTGCTCGTAGGTAGGGTGTACAAGCAATGAGAGAGGGATAGGGTCCCAAGTCTCGTGGGTGATTGAGTGGAGTGCCAATATCGGACTCGTGTGTCTCTTATCCCCTATGGACTCCTGCCTCCCCCTTTTATAGCTGTAAGGGGAGGGCAGGTCCTTACAAGAGGTGGTCGTGTTCATGGCGAGGTCGTGGGCTTCGTCCTCCATCGCCCGAGGCCTTGGAATGGGCAAAAGCCGCCCAGATCGTGATTTAGAGGGTCTGGCGACGCCGCCTCCCCGACACAGTGGGCCGGAATGACGGACGTCCCTCGCTTGGAGTTGGCGGAGCGTGATGGAGGGTGTTGACACTCCTTAGCGTCAACTTTTACTAGCACTTTAAACCTGAAGGAGAACATAAAAAACATACTAGTCTAGGGCTTTATCTCGACAAAATTCCACGAGTTTTGCATATTCTATATTTTCCGGGGATTTTCCGAAAAAGGATAAAAGAAGGATTTCAATGCATAATTATCACGAAATTGATCCACGTCGAGCAACATCGCTAGAGGACTCGGAAGGGTCTAGAAGACACCCGGGCGCCGGGGGCCGCAGAGGGAGATAAGGTGGGGCCGGCCGGCCCCACCCCCTGGCCGCCCGGCGCCCCTAACTCCACCGATCACCGCCGCCTTTCCGGAGTCTTCCTCCCTCGGTTGCGTGGAGTCCAATCGCAGCATACCTACGTTGATTTGAGGTCGGTTTGATCCGACGGTGCACATGAGATGAAGACGCGGATCGCCGACGTGGCGCTTCCTTGCCCCCTACTCCACCTCGGCCTATATAATGACGCCCAAGGCTCCCCCCCAGAGGCATTCTACACCCCAAGGCTTCATATTCTTCATTAGATTAGGGTTAGGGTCCCTCTAGTTGATCTAGTCTAGTTCATCTAGTTCTAGCTAGTTCATCTAGATGTAGCAATTAGGAGAGACTAGTTCTTCTAGATCTAGTCTTATTTAGAGATTAGAGAGATTGAGTAGAGGAGTAGAGATTCCCGAGGAGCTCCGGCATGTCGGCGCTTCTTCGTGGTCAGATTCTTCGGATTCAGCTTCCTCGCCTCGAGCTGCGCTCGAGGTACTTTTGTATTTACTATTCTGATTCAAGTAAGCGATCGTTTATATTCGTTCTTTAGTTCACATCTCATATTGAGGACTTTGATCTTGGTAATTGCTTGGTTGAAGTAGTATTTCGTAGTGTAGGCGTGGTGCCTAGGCTAGGTTTACTTGTGGATGTCCCCCGATTAGCCTGATAGTGGTAGCTCGCGTAGGTGACTTTATAGGCTCGCGTTGAATCCTCTCAGAGTCCACTTCCCGTTGATAGGATAGACAGGCCGATATAGGTGTCCGGTAGGTAGATTACTCTGTTTCTTCTCCTATTCAGGTCACTTGCCCGATAAGACGATATTATACAAAGTTTACCTAGTCGTCGAACTAGAGTACATTAGCTATTTCCTTTTTCTTGATATGATCTATGCCTAATTGTAGGGTTAAGTCTATACACTTTATCATTATCACAACTGTTCTCTGTGGATACGATATTTAAAACCTCCGGGTAAAATGTGACACCGGGTATGATATCTGTGGCGCTTGCGGATAATCCTACTTAAAACTTATTTAAATGAAGTGCAGTTAAAAATACCAACAAGCATTTTTTGGCGCCGTTGTCGGGAACGGTTTGCTGATTTTGACTTAGTTTAGCTTAATCTTGTATTATACTTTTATCTTTTCTTATTTTATCCCGTCTCTTCAATTATTTTTGTGTTCATCCTTATGGATGCTTCAATCTGTTTTTATCCCAGTCTCTTCATTATTTTTGTGTTCATCCTTATGGATGTCTTTAATTTTATTTCTATCTATCTTTATGACATGTGCGAAGCTTTAAGCCACCAAAATCTATGGAACCTATCATAACACTGGCTATGAGCTACGCCCATGTCTAATTAATATGATTCGGGATATCTTATCACCCGAACTAGATATGGAAGTCTCGGTAGCTAAAACATAATCATTCTATTCTCAAGATTTAGCTATCAATCCTAAACCCTTAAAATTCCACTTTAATGATTTAGACTTCCAGGTTGGCTAAGATGCTCATAAAACAATACACATTAGATCTTCTCAAAAGAGCATCTTAGAAAAAGTGTAGTCAACTTTCCTTTCCTTCTGAAAGACATTGGAAAGAATGCAAGGATGGCATGTTGAATGATGCCATAGAAGGAGAGCCAAGCTACTTAGGAATAAATTATATCTTCTCCTCTTCTATGCCCATAATAAATGTCTTTGAACCCATCTCTAAACCCATCCTTGGCTCCAATGAATCTTTTTATGCTCTTTCTACTAAACTTCATAATAATCCTAGAAATCTATCAAGATATCTCAAAAATAAGGGTCATGACGATTATAGGAATACCCAAGAAGAGTAACATCAATGGCAGAAATATGTAGAATATACTAGAAATACATATGCCATTGTGAAAGAATAGATGGAAGAAGATGAAGCTTTAGCATCTAAATTTGGTTTAAATTCAAATGGTGAGCTTAGATCTATTTCTTTAATGAACATAACCCATCCAAGTTTAGAGGAGGCTTTAGACGCGACCAACCTTGGAGGTATCAATTCATGGGGAATCCTAGAAAATAAAACATCCAATAAATGTCATAGGTATAAAATAATAGATATAAACTTGTTGCCTATAGACAACCATGAATAGACACTCTTAGAGTTTGAAAAGAGAGATTACATCGATGAGCATGAGAATTATCTCATCAACACCTTATTAAATCCATGCTCATATGAGAAATCTCCTGAATCTTTTGGTCTCTCTCTAATATTACCACACACGATATCTTCAATCCCCTTAGTTTTCCTGTTCATAAAATCATTAAGAGGGTGGTTGTAGATGCATATGTTCATAAATATTATAGATCTCGTTGTAATCTTGATATAGATACACAAAGGCTAATGTTCTAGAGGAACCCACCTCACCAACTTGAAGTACAATAATTAGAAGGTTTCCTAAGAACAACTTTATGTCCCAAAATAACCACTCTTAAAAAAATTAATTGAGCTTGCACCTTTTGTTATATACCCTTGTGAATTGAGCAGAGTTATAATTATCAAAATATTCCTTTGGGTATTTTTGTCACTAACCATTTCAGGTTTGAAGTAAGAAAATAACTAATGGCGGCACCAGTATGTCAAAACAACCATTATGCAATTTTGAATTACATCCACTCAAGCTTACATTTACTTTGTAAAATTTCAGCTTGGGGGAATGATCTTATTTAGAAAATTCTATATTGCTAATATTGGTTGTCTCTACCTTTATTCAATTTATTAATCATACTCTTTCATCTCTATTTGAATAACACTCTATAAACTTTTATGTTACCTTTGCTTGCTATAGTATGTTTAAGGTTTGGAGAAATTTCATATACCTTTTAAATTAGGCATGGTGCTTAGTTTAAACTGTTTTCTTGAGTCATAATTAGACAAGGTGTTTAGTTTGATTCTTGAACTAAGAGGTGTATTGATTTTACTTTCAAAGGCTTTTTTTGAATTAAGTGTGGTGCTTAGGTTAGAATGCCTTGCTAAGTCAAATTAGACGTGGTGTCTAGGTTGATTTTTGAACCGATAAGATACTTTGCAGTAGACATTGGATATTTTGTTGGACTAACCCCTACAGGAAAATTTTCAAAATCAATTTGGGTAAGTCATGAGATAAATTCGAATTAGAGATGCGACAGTACATGTTTAACTTTAATAACTTTGTAAAAAGAAGACATAGCTCATTCATCATGAATGAAAGAACTATGAGCATTAATGATTCATTCACTTTATCTTCTACTACAAGTTACTTTGCTTTAAATCATGTCTCGTATAAAATATGATTTATGCTAAACAATATTAATATTATCTTTTCATTAAGCATAGACAAAATAAAATACTTTGGACAAGCAACCTTTGTGTTCAAAATCAGTATACTCCTTCGGGTATGTGTTGTCCACTAATCTGTCGCAGACATAATAATGACTGGAGTCAAAAGAGTCAAAAGATCCAAGAAGCAAAAAGATGACAAAAGAATGAGTGCAACAGAGGAGATAAGATGTTCATGAGCAACTCAAGATTCAAGAGGAAGGACCACTGTCATTTACCCTTCATCACTTAGTGCCATCACGCTCTAATAATAAAGGTAATATTTTAAGGTAAGTGGTCAACTTTGCTCTTCTCTTGATCTTGATGTTCACATAAATTAAAACACAAACATGTTAGAGTTACAATTTTAATTGATTAACCTAATTAACTCAACATGATCTGTCTTTTAATATTATTCATGGCACCGTTCTTATAATCTCAGTCTTAACCAAACAAGCTAAAATATTATATTCGATCTTGAGAAGATGACAGTCATACTTATATGAAAATTTATAGATAGATAATCCTTCTATTGGTTAAAGCAATTTATTCTTTTCTACCATGAGAACTTAATTGCAACATTAAATACTTAATCTTTTGATCCTACCACTTATGGCATAAATAAACAATTCATGTAACACCAACTTTATCTTGTTCAATGTGCTTAAGGATAGAGAAGAATAAATAAAGAAATAGATTTGGTTTTGTTGGTGTTTTACCACCGCCAGAACCCATGCACTTGATCTCTACCTTGGTTTTGCAAACAGGACAACACATCGAGAAAAAAATTTATTAAATCTACAAGTGAGGGTTCTGTGAACATGTACATTGAGCAAGATGTCTTTTGCCACCATAATTAAAAGCTCTACTTCAACCTATTGGTCAAATCAAAAGTGACATCATCATCACTAAAGGTATGCAACATCATAACCTCCATCTCTCAAGATGGAGAGATACACAAGAGTGGAAGAATAAGTTCTGTCGGTAAACTTAAAATTTCATACCCTTGCCATAAGGTAATATGGTAGTTATCTAATTAATTAGTATTTCTATCTACATTAATAATTTTGCTTTAGTATATTCATCTTCATAAATATTAAAAAGAAAATAAAATCTTTATTGCTTCATTTACTTGCATCATAAAATATTGAAATACCTACATGAATAAACTTATGGTAACCC
The DNA here is from genome assembly GCA_015844335.1 of Chrysopogon serrulatus. Taxonomy (NCBI): domain Eukaryota; kingdom Viridiplantae; phylum Streptophyta; class Magnoliopsida; order Poales; family Poaceae; genus Chrysopogon; species Chrysopogon serrulatus. The sequence continues at coordinate 64,851 of JADLZL010004861.1, read as the reverse complement.
TATAGGAATATTTACTGTGGTGGTATAAATAATAATAATAATAATAATAATAATAATAATAATAGTAGTAGTAGTAGCAAAGAACAACATCATCTATGTTTACTTTCTTGCATTATGAAAAAAAAAACCTAAGCCCCATAAGAATAAATATTCTATGTGGAGGCATAAAAAATAATAGAACTATATATCATGCACTCATATTTAATTTCTATATAATTAAAATAGAAAATTCAAAAAAAAAAGAGAATCCCGCTAGAGTCTCATCAATTCAAATCAACTCAAAGAATAATCAATTACTTATTGGCTGACCGCTAACCTATTATTAAATTCGAGCCTCGAGTTTTGGTTTTCTTGTTGGAGTATAATTATGCAGAACAACATTATGACAAGGAGAGAGTCTATCGGTGGCATCCACTAGGGCCGCTTTGGTTACCTCACTCAAGATCATTAACACCAAGAATTGCAAACATCTAGCTTGGGGAGGAGATCATCCCTAGTTATCGGTAACTATACCTAGGCGATTATCGAGTCTACTTTTTATAGTCATAAAATACCAAAAATATGTGAGCACATGAAGGTTTACAATAGTATCATAGAAAAATTTAAAAATGCCAAAACTATATGAGCACATGAAGGCTCACCCTTAATTAAGAAAAACACAAAAATATTCGGGCACATGAAGGCTCGATGCGATTAAAGGGACTAGCTTGGGGGAGATGCACCCCGTTATCATCGTGATTAAGGTATGTCTTTACTATTAATTTTATAGTGTGTGTTAGATTTAATAATTAAAGTATGTTTAAAGAACTCTCTCTCTAATCTTTTAAAGTGGAAATGATGAATAGTTGCTCTACTGAAATTTCTTTTAAGTGCCTAGTATTTAACCATGGATTCTCCCGAGTTTGGATATGACTACTTTGATATAAGAATTTACTCGAACCTGAAATTTGTGGAGGCACACGCTTGAGCTAAAGTCTAGGTAATTGATCGACAATGATACATGAAGGTCTAAGCTACTATTTATCTTATTCTTATCATTACTAAGTTCTGGAGATTTATTTTGAAAACCTAAAATCTTACATGATGAGCTCTTGTATGACAAAATCTAAATTCCTACCAAAGCCATATATGATACATTTAGAATTAGAAAAACATTTGCACATTTATGCTGCTTGCTTTACATTGAGTTTAGTCAACCTTTGGAATATACCTTATGAGAGTCTTGTCATGCTTTTAAAATCAAGATCACTTACGCACTCCACCCACATATGCATTACTCCTACTCTAGGAAGTAAGCGCAGTCATTTCCATTTTCATCTAGATCCACTTTAAAAAATATTTCTCTCCTACATTAGGAGTAAACACCTAAAAATAGACCCTATAGGACAACCCCCCGTTTAATTGCTCTAAGTTCTTATCATTATCTCTTCAATTATTTATATTCAAAGGATACATGTGGCTATGCAAAAGTATTGAAAAAAAAGGAGAGAAGAGTGAAAAAAAAAGGGGAGTAAAAGATGGACAAGTGTCCCAAAGATTAAAACAATGGGTACATAGATGCCCGCCTCCCAAATTAAAAAAAAAGAAAGAAAAAAAAAAAAGAAGAGAGAATAAAGATAGCCCATGTTTTCCCGCGAAAAGAGTTCTAAGGAAGAAGATTATTTTTAAAAGAGCAAAAATTAAAATTAGAATTAGCCACTAAATACCATATATGCACCTATCCACCATACACCACACACATGCACATCTTGATTTGATTGAATGCCTTGATTCTCTATGGATCCATTGTTTGACTTTACAATATATGAATTGCAAGTATGTTCATCCTTGTTATTGCCACTCCTATGAGCACCACTATAAAATACTTAGTTGTAGGAAAGGCATAACATCATTAATGCCTTAAGAGAGAACCATAAATACCACATACATTGAGAGACTTGAGGGTGTCATACAATTAAGCTCTAAGTTTTATTGCGAAAATTTATAAAACTCGGAATATTGGTAATCAGAAGAATTTGAGACATAGTGCTTGACTTGATTGTTCTATCTTTCGATTGCTCAAGATTTATGCACAAGTCAGTAAAGCTCCATAGTTAAAGGTAAAATGGGTAAGTTTGAAAGTTAGAGTAGTTTTGTCTAAACCAAAGGAAAATTTATGTTTAAAAGTAAGTGAGCTTAAAAGAAATAAAAGTATTACAAAGAATTCCTCGATCCAAGTTTATTAAGAACTAGATTTAGATTGTTTGCCAAGGGACCGGCAAAAAAGGTAAGCTTGGGGGTATTGTTGACACTCCTTAACGCCAACTTTTACTAGCACTTTAAACCTTGAAGGAGAACATGAAAACATACTAGTCTAGGGCTTTATCTCGACAAAATTCCACGAGTTTTTGCATATTCTATATTTTCCAGGGGGATTTTCCGAAAAGGATAAAAGAAGGATTTCAATGCATAATTATCACGAAATTGATCCACGTCGGAGCAACATCGCTAGAGGACTCGGGGAAGGGTCTAGAAGACACCGGCCGGGCGGGGCCCGCAGAGGAGATAAGGTGGGGCCGGGCCGGCCCCCCCCGGGCCGCCTCCCGCCCCTAACTCCACCGATCACCGCCGCCTTCTGAGTCTTCCTCCCTCGGGTTGCGTGGAGTCCAATCGCAAAGATCCCTACGTTGATTTGAGGTCGGTTTGATCCGACGGTGCACATGAGATGAAGACGCGGATCGCCGACGTGGCGCCTTCCTTGCCCCCTACTCCACCTCGGCCTATATAATGACGCCCAAGGCTCCCCCAAGAGGCATTCTACACCCCAAGGCTTCATATTCTTCATTAGATTAGGGTTAGGGTCCCTCTAGTTGATCTAGTCTAGTTCATCTAGTTCTAGCTAGTTCATCTAGATGTAGCAATTAGGAGAGACTAGTTCTTCTAGATCTAGTCTTGTTTAGAGATTAGAGAGATTGAGTAGAGGAGTAGAGATTCTGGAGGAGCTCCGGCATGTCGGCGCTTCTTCGTGGATGTATTCTTTCTCGGATTCAACTTCCTCGCCCGAGTCGCTTTACTTTTGTATTTACTATTCTCGATTCAAGTAAGCGATCGTTTATATTCGTTATTTAGTTCACATCTCATATTGAGGACTTTGATCTTGGTAATTGCTTGGTTGAAGTAGTATTTCGTAGTGTAGGCGTGGTGCCTAGGCTAGGTTTACTTGTGGATGTCCCCCGATTAGCCGGGATAGTGGTAGCTCGCGTAGGTGACTTTATAGCTGCGTTGAATCCTCCTCAGAGTCCACTTCCCGTTGATAGGATAGACAGTGATAGGTGTCCGGTAGGTAGATTACTCTGTTTCTTCTCCTATTCAGGTCACTTGCCCGATAAGACGATATTATACAAAGTTTACCGGTAGTCGAAACTAGAGTACATTAGCTATTTCCTTTTTTCTTGATATGATCTATGCCTAATTGTAGGGTTAAGTCTATACACTTTGTCATTATCACAACTGTTCTCTCGTGGATACGATATTTAAAACCTCCGGTAAAATGTGACACCGGGTATGATATCTCAGGCGCTTGTGGATAATCCTACTTAAAACTTATTTAAATGAAGTGCGCTTAAAAATACCAACAGAGGGGATGGTGGAGCCCTCATGTAGTTTGTCAGTAGCATTGACCCTCTCCCGAATCCGAGGCTCGGGAGGCCTCGGAGCTTGTCGCCGCACGGGGAGTGGTGGAACGGCCGCGACGGTCGTCGGCGCAGTTGGTCGCCCATCCCGGCTCGGGAGCTCACGGGTGGACTGTTGGTTGATCGGAGGGGGCATCCAAATTCACTTTCGCCTGAGGGAGTGACGTCGGGCCGTCGTCGTTCAGCGTGGCGGATGGCGCCCGGAGAGTTCCGTGATGGGACTGGCGAGAGAGGTTAGGCAAGCCTGGCGTTCCACACGCTGGCGGGCGTGGCCTTCACTGTGGAAGTCGCGTAAGCATGATCCCCGGCGTGGGTCGTGACGGGACGACGCCCATCCCCCGTCAGGGCGCGGGTCGCTCCTGACATGGGATGAGGACGGGTGGTGGTGGATATGCGTCCAAATCAGTGGTACGGCTTTGACCCTAGGCGGTGCGTCCCCGCCCGAGGCCCGGTCGCCAAGGGCTCGCGGGGACGGAAGCCGGAGGCTCGTCCCGAGGCCCCCGACGCCGAGGGCTCGGGCGAGGCGGAAAATGGAAGTTCGTCCCGAGGCCCCGCGCGCTGGGGGCTCGGACGAGGCGGAGAATTGGCTCCCGCCCGAACCCTTTGGGGGTAAGCTCGGATGGGCTCGAGGCCGTGCGCTTGCTCGTGCCCCGGAGCCGCGGCCTAGACAGAGTAGTGGGAGGCCCGTTGGGCTAAGGTTTGCGTTTGTTGGGCTCTCCTTAAGGGGGCCTTATTTTGGTCCCCGACAGTAGCCCCCGAGCCTCTGGAAGGAGTGGGAGCACTCGCTCGTTGGCCGAGGTCGTGCTTCCCCGGTTGCTATCGACCCCTTTTTCAGGGTGCTTGCGAAGCCTCCGCGGGTGTAGACCCCGAGGCCTTGGAAGAGTTTGGGGGACTCCTTCGAGGGCTTGCACTTAGCTCGCACGGTGTGGTTTGAGGCTGTCCCGGGAGCCATGCTTTCCGGCGGGGGCGCGCGAGCGCACCCGCCGGTGTAGCCCCCGAGGCCTCGGGGGAGTGAGAACACTCATCCGAGGGCTTGCGCGTGTTTTAGTGGACAAACGGCCCGTGCTGCCGAGCCCCCGGGCCTGTCGGCTCGTCCGGGAGCTCAGCTAAATTTTTTGGGTGCTTTCCCGAACCGGTTCACGCGTTGGGGGGCGCGCCCCGAACCCCTCGTAATGACGAGGGGAACCCGATTGGTGCTTCGCCCGTTAGTTTTTACGCGCCTCGGCGTCCCTTCCGCAGGAGGAGGGTGGACTTCGCCGTGCTATCGTCGGCGAGTGTCGAACACGACTAGGTCCGGTGAGCTATTAACGGGAGGATCCAAGTGAACCGCCTGTGCCCCGCTCGTTAAGGGTTGGCCGGGCCCGAGGCGCGGTTCATAAGAGCCTGCACGGTATGCCTGAGGCGGGGCTCGGGTCCCGGCCCGCCGGGTCCCGAGGGCTCGATGCTCTCCCACGCTGGATCCCCTAACTCCGGCTGCCACGCTGGCCTCGGGATGTTTGCAGTGGGCGGCCCCCGCTTGCGCGGGGCCAGCCTGTATGAGGCCGTCCGAGCTGCCTCGACTCTGTTGCCCCGAGGTGGCCAGCCGAACCCCGAGATGGGCCAGCCCACGTACCTGGGACAGAACGGGTTGCCGCCTAGGTTCCTTCGTGGAGAAGGGAAACCCTGCTTTTACCTCGGCCGTGGGGGCGTGGCGCTGTTTTTCGTGCGGCCAGCGCTGGATGTGGAGCGCCGCGCAAGCGTGGCGGGCCCCACTTTCCCGCCGTGGCGCTTGCCGCGGCGCTGCTTGTGGGTTCCACGGGGATGTGATGTGCGGCGCCGCGCTTCGGGCCGCGGCCACGCGTGGTGGCAGGGGCCCCGGCCCGTGACTTGATCCTTTGTGGGGGCGTGCCGCGGTAACGCGCGGTGGTGCACCAAGCCTGCAGGCGGGCGCCGCCAGGCGGCGCGGTTTTGCTGCGCTGTGCATATCGAGTAGGCGCATCGGGCCGATACGCATTTAACGCAAAGGGGGGGCGCGCCGGGTATAAATACCGTGGCGGCGGCCGCGTTGGCCTTCCCGCCTGCTGCTGCGCTTTTGCTCCTTGCCCTTTTCCGCCGCCAGAGAGAAAGCTCGAGCTCGCCGGAGAGAGAAGAGAGAGAAGCTTCCCACGCCGTTTTCCTAGCTTCGTCCCTCGCTTCCCAATGGCGCCCAAAGGTTGGAGGCAAGACGGCGGATCGAGTCATGCTTCGTGCGGACGGAGGCGAGCCGGTGGCGCAGTGAGAAGGGGCTCCTCGTGTCCGGGTCGACTTCCAGCGGCCGGAGTGGATCGTGCCGCCGCCGACCATCAATACCAAGCCCCTCCGCCGGTACGCCGTGAGTTTCACGCCGTTCCACGAGCGCGGGTTTGGGATGCCGGTGGGCGCTTCTGGGCGCCCCCGGAGTACTACGGCCTAGAGCTCCACAACCTCGCCCCCAACTGCATCTCGCACGCTGGCGGTTCTTCGTGGCGCTATGCGAGGGCTACCTCTCGCATCGACGCCCACTGGGACCTCGTGGGTCGTTTTCTTCGAGGCCACTGTTTCGGGTCCACCGGGGCGGAGATGGAGAAGGGGATGGAGAAGGAGAAGGAGAAGGCGAAGAGGTTTGCGGTCAGGGCCGGTAGGCTGCATGTTGCAGCTACGGTCAAAGCACCGCGGGGATTACATCCCGACGAAGCTCGCCACCTCGAACCGCGGGCCGGCACGCCAAGTGGTTCTACCTCCGCAACGACAACGACCTCCCCGCCCGCCTATACCGGGAAGGTGTTCGACTCGAGCCGCCCGTCGGGCGGAAGGAGCTGATCGTCGAGAGTTACCCCGCTGAGAGAAGGTATTCTCCGCCTTGGCGCGCCTGACCAAAGCGGGGTTGGGCGCCTCGGCGGTGATCGCCGGCTTCCACAAGTGGCGGGTGCTGCCGCCATGCATCGCTTGATGCGGCCTTGACATGCGGACGGGCAAATACCGGGCAGCATCAATCCGATGGCGGCCGAGGACCTAGGCTATGCCGGTCCTCGACCGGACGGCGTAGGCGGCGTCGAAAGAGAACTCGCGGTGCTCAGTCGTCATATGCGGCCGAGAAGGGGTACATCCCCCCGTAAGCCTCGCTCCTCCGCTCGGACGCGAGCCCGCTCTTGTCCTTCTTCCCCATGCTAACCCCAAAGAATTGCTTGCGGGGGCTCTCGGGGAAGATGAGGGCATCGAAGCCCCGATTGCCGCGGGAGAAGAAGGCCAACCGCGATCGTAGCGGAGGCGCAGAGGAGGGAGAAGGAGAGTGCCGCGGAGCGTAATGCCCACAAGCAGAAGGAGAAGGAGGACCTAGCTCGGCTGCGGCGGCTCCAGAGCGTGAAGGTCTCCCCGCTGGAAGACACGCCATCGGACACCACCGAGTATGGTGACGACGATTTACGAGGTGGAATGGGAATGGGACGAGGACGAAGCCGAGCCGTTGCCTTGGGTTGAATCCCCGGAGGTGACGCCGCTGCGCCAAAGCGGGCGGCAGCTCGTCGATGGCGCAGGCGCCCGGAAGGGCCACCGGGGCGGCTGCCTCCCGCGCCGCCGGTCTTGGGGCCGCGACGCTTCCAAAAGGGGGCGGCCCCCCGAGGAGGCGCGACGTCGGGAAGGAGACTACCGAGCCCCTCCCCCACCGAGGCCCGCCCCCCAGCAGCAGGCTCAAGGCCGGGCTAAGAGCGGGCCGGAGGGCCGCAGCAGATGTTGGTATTTCTTATGCACAATTAAAATATGAAGGATTCCCGCAAGCGCATTTAATTACCATTGTAGCATTTTACCTAGGCGTATTCCGTATCGTTATTTATATTTTACCACTGGGAAACAATGGCTAAAGACATTGATAGTTCACTATCATGTATCTACTAACTAGTATACTAACTAGACCTAAGCAGGGGTAAGTGGTAAATGATAAGAGTTATGTACAATATCACACACGAGGAGAATCCTATAATATATAGTCAACTAACTTGAGAGGACTAAGGGAGAGATCAAGGTTACTATGTACTTCTCTATTACTGGGTTCTATTCTAGTTGACACTAGAATGTAACGAATGCATGGGTAAGTATAGCACACACAATAGCACTTCAAAGCAGCAGCATACCTTTTCAACTCTCGAATAAGACTGGGAAGAAGGTAGTTGGGGAAGGCTGCCAAAAGCCCTACGAAACACCAATCCCGACGTGGTGGAATATGAAGGCCACATAGAGTCTGTCACCCCTATGGGCTACCACAACTAACCGTAAGAATTGGGCGTACCCTCAGGTGACCTATAGCTTAGACACCATGTCTACACTATCGATTACTACTCTAGCTACACGTAATAACTAGAGCACCTAATACAAAGCGGAGATCCTATGCTAAGATGCAATAACTACACTAACCATACAAATAAGGCATAGAAGTAAATAGAGAAGATAAATATACTAAAGCATAAGTGTTACAAAGATAAGATACAAAGATGTACCAGACCTCCAAGGCTCCACGGCGAGATCCGGAACGAAGCCTCTCAACCCTAGCTCTCAAGTTACTCAACTATTACATTGAAGAGTCTAGCCCTAATCTCCCTGGTGTGTTGATCTCCACGAGAGTATGATCCTTTCAAGGGACGCCTCTCAAATGGATCCCAATGAATAATGAATTAGGGTTTCCAGGGGATGCCTCCCCCTGGGGTCTGGGGCTCCTTTTATAGACCCGAGCGATTAACGTCAGCCCTTGGATCAAACCGACATCGGCGAGCGGCTGAGATTCTTCCTCAAAGGCGGTGGATCCCATGGGCCGAAGCTGGGCCAAAATGGCCAAAATGCCAGACCGGCCGGTCTGAGGGTGGGACCGGCCGGTCTCCCCCTATGACAGGTCGGCCCCACCTTCCGCAGGGTGGTTTCTGGTGTCTTCTAGATCCTTCCTGAGCAGGTGCCGCTTCCAGGTGCGATATCTTTTCATCCGGGACTCCAAATATAGCAAATGATATATCCGTTTCGATCATCTCGACAAGCCCGTTGCAATGGTGCATTCTAATCCATCATTTGAGATACTTTTATACTATCATATTGGTCAACTTTGATAGCTTTTCCAGTATGTACCTGTAGAAACATAGATTCACCAAAACTCGTAGAACTCGTTAGATCAAAACCCTATACCTATGCTCTGTGGTTCTTTTCATGTCATGTTTGATGATAATTGATGGGTTATAATTGATATTAGTGACCGTCAACAGGTTCCCCCAAGCTTAACCTTTGCTAGTCCCTTAGAAAAGCTAAACTTAGAAACAGATATAGATATTCATAATTCTTAGAGCATTATCGCAACCTTGAAGTAACTCCTCAAAAGTATACCTGCATTCAGATAAAAATTCTCCTCCAAGTTTAAGCAATAACTGAGCTAACTTTCAAACTTACTCATATTACCTTTGACTATAGGGCTTATCAGCTCTTTCTTGGGCCTTGAGTACTTGACAGACAGAAAGATCCACCCAAGCACTATGTCTCAAGCTCTTCGCTCAACTATCATTCTGGAGGTTTTAGAGGATTTCAAATAAAACTCAGAGCTTCCCATATATGACACTCTCAAGTCTCTTAATATGTGTGGTATTTGTGGATTCTCACCAAGGCAGTGATGATGGTTGCCTTTCTTTTCATCCTATAACTAAGACTTATGTGGAGCTCATAGGTAGGGAGAAAGCTTAGAAGAGCAAACTTGCAATGCATGTGTTGTAGAGTCAAACAATGGATCCATGGAGAAACGAGTCATGCAGTCGAATCAAGATGTATAAGTGGATGGATATGGTGGATATATGGTGGAACCTAATTCTACTCAGCTCCTTAAATGCCTATCTCTTTTTTGGACTTAAACACTAGCCGAGGGTTATAAGCTATCTTTTTTCTCTTTTTTTTTTTAGGAGTTGGGTATCTATGCACCCATTGTTTTCAACATTTAGACACTTGTCCGTTGTTTTTCTTTCTTCTCCCTTCTCTCTCTTTTTTTTTTTTCAATTATCTTTTTGCATAGCTCATAACACTCCTTTTGGCACTTAGGGATTTGGAGAGATAGCAATAGGAACTGGAGCATTTATGGGGTGGCTATCCTAATAGAATATTTTTGGTGTTCTCTCCTAGGGTAGGAGAAAAATATTTTTGGAATGGATATAAGTGGAATGGCATCTTGTTGCGCCTACTCTAGTGTAGAGTAGTGCATATGGAGGTGGATCTTGATTCAAGAGCATGATAATTTTCTCACCAGGGGTCATAAAGGTTGACAAAACTCAATGCATGACAAGCAGCATATATGTGGAAGTTTAACTAGCATATCTCATCATGTTTGGCTCTCGTGGGAATGTAAGCTTTGTCATATAGGAACTCATCATGTTTTCGTATTTTTCAAAAAGATAAATCTCCGTAACTCTAGTGTCACTTAGAACAAGATAGATAGCAACTCACACTTTCTCAATCTTATCAATCAGGTACCTAGACTTATTTCAAGCATATGCAACCCACAAGTTTCAGGCTCAGAGCAAATCTTCATGTCAAAACAGTTGGAGCTAAAACTTGAAAAAGCTTTTGTCTAAACTCTAGGCATTTCAGAGGTGTTGTAACAGAGCAGCTTATCATCATTTCAGATCATCTCGAGAGCTTCATTTTATTGACTCTATCTAGACAAACATTTTTTATTTGGTTTTCCATTTTTCAAGACTCATACTATATAAGACTCTAAAGACTCTAAAAAGCATGGACCTTCATGTGTCCACATATTTTTGGTATTTTTAGGTTTTCTTAGATACTATGGTGAACCTTCATGTGCTCACATATTTTTGGTATTTTTAATTTTTATGATTGACTCGATAATCGTGTAGGTACACTTACCCGGGTACCTAGGGGATGCCTTCCCCAAGCCGGTTTGTTGTCGTGGTTGAGCATTGAGGCCGAAAGCAGTCCTCTCGATGGAGCCCATGCTTGTAAAAGTTGGTGTAGCCAGGAACCTTCATCTCATCCAACAAAAAGTTGCTTCCTCCACACGGTGATTAGTCGTGTGTAGGGAAGATGTACTTCGAGTGATGTAGATGATGATTCCTAGGTAGATTAGCTCTTAGAGTCATCCTTTCGGTAAGGGTTCGGTGGTTTTAAGTCTATCGAACCAGACTTCTCCTTTGTAGGTTTCTTGGATGAGTGCCTCGTTTGATGATGGAGATGAAGGACTAGATGATTATACTTTCTCGTGCCAAACTTATTAGGATCTTGGACTTGATATTGGTTGGACAGGTTCGTCCTCCTTGTTCATCCATCTTGTTCTTTTGAGGTTGATTCCTTTAGTGTTTCGTTGATCGAGGCTCCTCGTTGACAATATTCACCTTGACCTATATTGCACCATCTGATCCAGGAGATGAGAACACAGACGGTTGCACTTTCTTCTATCATCCTTTCTTGATCTTCACTAATTTTGGGTTGATGAGTTGATGTCCATTGGAGCTTCAATCTTGAGTTCCTCTTTGATTTTCTTTGTCTTCTAATGGCGGGTGGAAAGTTTGTTCTTCTTTGATGATGCACCAGCCATCTTGATGATCGAGGAGGGAACTCCATTTGTACTTTATCTCCAACGATATTGTGGGTGTCATCCTTGTCTATGATTGTTTACAAACTTGGAAGACACCATCGATATACCACCATTGATGACTAATGTTTATTGATATATGGATGCACACTGTGACATAGTGGGATCTTGTCATCCTGGTCTTTGCTGTCGGCATTTGAGTGTCTTCAAAGATGATGATGAGAGCAGGCATCAGTTTGGCCCATGTAGAGAAAGTTGCATCCTGCTTGTCATCGCCTTCCTCACTTAGAGACATAGAGTAAGGGTCACTTCAATTCTATGTCAATGATCCACATCATGTTCCTTAACCAACCACAACTTGCTTTATGTTTCTTTGACTTGTATCCAAACATGCTTGAGATGGTGGAACTGAAGGTCCTTTTTTTTCTTGCAGGGGTGATTGGTCCTCTATCATGGTGAATTGTAGAAAGTGCTTTGAAGTGCTCTCACATTGATTTCTTTCTATCTTGGTCCTTTCTCTACACTTGTTCTCTCTTTTTTTTGTTTCAAACCATGAATAGATATTTATTCTTTCTTTCCGCAACATGTTAGCGGACACATACCCGAAGGATTGTAACAAAATTTGGAATATGGGTGATGGTCCGATTTTATGTGAGCTTCATCTACGCTAATCAGAAGATGGTTCTAGGATAACTCTAGCATAGATTTTGTTTATCATGTTTTGTATTTGTTTACTACATTCTTGCATGGTTCAAGGTAAAGGTAATTTGTAGCAAATGATCGGGTAAAACATTGATACTTACAATTCTTCTCTCAAAGGATGAGCTGTGTCTTCTTTGCACATAGTTATTGCCAACCTTGATTCATCTCTAGTGTGAGTTTATCTCTTGACTTACCCGTATTGAATTTGAAAGTTTCTGCGAGGGGTTAGTCCAACAAAGATAACCAATGTCTTCACAAGTAGTTTTTTTTTAGTTCAATAATCAAACCCGGACTCCATGTCTAATTTGACTAAAGCGGACTATTTAACCTAAGCACCATGCTTAATTTAAAAGCCTATGGAAGTATGATCAGTACTTCCAAACCAAAAGCACACTATAGCAAACAAAGAAAGTATGAGAGCACATAGTGATTTACTCAAATAGAGATGAAAGCATGATCATGTATGGTGAGAATATTTTTTATTTTTTTTATGCAGAGGTGCAAGTGATATGCATGTGTGCATGGAACTAAACATGCTTTGGATGTGATATGAGATGGAGTAAATGCATGAATTATTCAAAGTAAACATGCAGTAGAATGCAACAGGATAACTACTCATCAAATTTAAAGTCTATGAGCAAGACTTTCTCACCTTTCTTGATCATACTTACCATGACTCACAATAGACTCGTGAGTAGTGTAGCATCTTTGTTCGTCACACATGATGAGATTTAAGTTCTTGTGACGATGATCTTTTCTCTAATCTACACAAGGTTAGAGTAATGTATGTTTATACAAACCTGTGAGATGGCAGGGCTCTATTGTTGATGGATCGTGAATGTTCAGGCACCCTGGATTCTTCGATATCTCCCTTGTCTTGTTCGTTTGGAACTTCACCAGAAAGTTGAACAATTGATTTCCTGCTTATTCCACAACTCAACAAACATAGAGGTAATCCTACTAAAGCTAGTGGTAAACTAGGTTAGCAGATATCAAGATCAATATCAAAATCTTTACGCCAATTGTTTCCCCGGCAACGACGCCAAAAATGCTTGGTATTTCTTATGTACAATTAAAATATGAAGGATTCCGCAAGCGCACAGAATTACCATTGTAGCATTTTACTGGGAGTATTCCAGGTATCGTTATTTATATTTTATCACTGGGAAACAATGGCTAAAGATATTGATAGTTCACTATCATGTATTTACTAACTAGTATACTAACTAGACCTAAGCAGGGGTTAGTGGTAAATGATAAGAGTTATGCACAATATCACACACAGAGGAGAATCCTATAATATATAGTCAACTAACTTGAGAGGACTAAGGGGGAGATCAAGGTTCCTATGTACTTCTCTATTACTTGGGTTCTATTCTAGTTGACAGTAGAATGTAACGAATGCATGGGTAAGTATAGCACACACAATAGCACTTCAGGGCAGCAGCACCTTTCCAACTCTCGAATAAGACTGGAAAGAAGGTAGTTGGGGAAGGCTGCCAAAAAGCCCTACTGAAACACCAATCCCGACGTGGTGGAATACGAAGGCCTCATAGAGCTGTCACCCCTATAGGCTATCACAACTAACCATAAGAATTGGGCGCAACCTCAGGTAACCTATAGCCTGGACACCATGTCTACACTATCGATTACTACTCTAGCTACACGTAATAACTAGAGCACCTAATACAGGCGGAGATCCTATGTTAAGATGCAATAACTACACTAACCATATAAATAAGGCATAGAAGTAAATAGAGAAGATAAATATACTAAAGCATAAGTGTTGCAAAGATAAGATACAAAGATGTACCAGACCTCCAAGGCTCCACGGCGAGATCCGGAACGAAGCCTCTCAACCCTAGCTCTCAAGTTACTCAACTATTACATTGAAGAGTCTAGCCCTAATCTCCCTGGTGTGTTGATTTCCATGAGAGTATGATCCTTTTAAGGGACACCTCTCAAATGGATCCCAACGAATAATGAATTAGGGTTTCTAGGGGATGCCTCCCCCCTGGGGTCTGGGGCTCCTTTTATAGACCCGAGCGATTAACGTCAGCCCTTGGATCAAACCGACATCGGCGGGCGACTGAGATTCTTCCTCAAAGGCGGTGGATCCCATGGGCCGAAGCTGGGCCAAAATGGCCAAAATGCCAGACCGGCCGGTCTCCTTCTATGACAGGTGGGTCCCACCTTCCGCAGGGTGGTTTCTGGTGTCTTCTAGATCTTCCTGCGCAGGTGCCGCTTCCAGGTGCGATATCTTTTCATCCGAGACTCCAAATATGGCAAATGATATGTCCGTTTCGATCGTCTCGACGAGCCCGTCGCAATGGTGCATTCTAATTCATCATTTGAGATACTTTTATACTGTTATATTGGTCAACTTTGATAGCTTTTCTAGTATGTACCTGTGGAAACATAGATTCACCAAAACTCGTGGAACTCGTTAGATCAAAACCCTATACCTATGCTCTGTGGTTATTTTCATGTCATGTTTGATGATAATTGATGGGTTATAATTGATATTAGTGACCATCAACACAGGACGCCTCTGGAAAGCGCACGGTCGGCTGGGCGCTCGACACTCCCACCCTCGGGGGGTCCCGGTCCCGTCAAGATTAAAGTGCGTGGGTAAGTGGTGTTCACGCCTTGTCGTGAGGTCTTGATGTTCGCCTCTTCCCCGCCCGCTAACTTTTTACTCATCTCCATTCGCAGCCAAGCGCCAGCGTCGCGGTGGACGGAAGCGCCTCGCCCCCCGGAAGCGGCTAAAGCGGGGCGGGAGCGCAAGCCTTGGTTCCGCCACAAAGCGGTGGCCGGGACCGAGGAGAAGGACGCCGAGGTGCCGCCAACCGCGGGAGCAGCCCCCTACGATGGAGGCAGAGGCGTCCGCGCCCGCCGGGGACCGAGGGCGCGACCACCGTGGCGCCATTGGTCGAAGAGCCGGCCCCTTTGACGCCTCCATCGGCGGAGGCACCCGCCGAGGAGGCCGAAGTGGTGATCCTAGCGTGTCGGCGGGCGGAATCCTCGGTGCCGGCCGGAAGGGCGTTGGAGGAGCCCGCGGTGGTTGCTACCGCCGATGTGGCCATGCCCGGGCGGAGCCGGCCTCCGGTCCTCGCCAAGTCGTGGCCACCGAGGCGGAAGTCGCCTTGGCCGGGAGCGTCCGACGAGCCGCCCGCCAAGGAGCCCACCGAGGTCGGAGAGTCGGCCGTCCGGGGACGCCGGCACAAGCTTCGAGGCAGAAGAGCTTCGTTCGGAAGGAGCGGGCCCTTGGAGAGGAGGGGGGCCTTTGTTCCGCACGACGTCAAGGAGGGGAGGATCTGGTTGAGCGTGTCGAATTGTGTCGACCGCTACGAGGAGGCCGCCTGCACCATCGTGTCGTGGCCGTGCCGGGAGCTCCCCCTGCCCGGGTAGGTGACCTTCCAGCCCCCCCCTCCCCCCCGAGCCTCTTCCCCGTGATCCGACCGGAAAGAGAGTGTGTGTTGCAGGAGTTGGCGCGTACATCGAGCGAGAAGTCGGAGTTCCTCCTCGCGCATCGGCCGGCCTCCACGACCAGTACCTTCAGCGCGAAGGGCCCTGGGCGGCTCGGCTGATGACGAGCTGGTTTGAGAAGGGACGCCGAGCTCGAGAAAGCTCCGCCTTCTCGTCGAAGCCGAGACCGAGGCCTCGATTGCCTTGCGGGGACGCCGCTTCTCTCTCGAGGAGGTCGCAGCTGGTCACGCCAAAAGCCTCGACCAGCTCCGAGCCGAGAAGGGAGGCGATGATGCGCCGAGGCCTCGCCGGGCGGACTCCATCAAGACCCTGTCCGAGAAGCCAAGACCTCCGAGGCCGAAAGATATTGTCCTAGCCGGAGAGTACTCCCATTTGAAGGACGCGGTTATGCGAGGGATTTCGAGGCCACGACCCTCCGCAACCATTTGCAAGGTAACGCCCTTGATCGCTCTTTTATTGCCCGTGTTACATCATCCGAGAGCCTAACTCTCGGGATGTTGCGAGCCCAATAGGGCGTGGTGGCGGAGCCGGAGGAAAAAGCCTCACCGCGTCGCAGGCTGCCTACGACTCCGCGGGGTGAGCTCAACATCTTGACGCGCGAGGCCACGGGCCGTCAGGCTGTGGGTAGAGGCGGGGATGCCCAAGGAAGCAACTCAAGGCCGCTGGGCCGGCAACGGTGCCGCAGCTGATGGAGGCGCGCGCGCCGGAGGCCCTCCGAGTCGGCGTGTCGCACACGCCACGCTAACGATGTCCCACTACTACTCGACCTCCCTCGAATCGCCGAGGGACTCGTCGTGGCCGGAGGAGATGGGTCATGAGGGCGAGGTGCTTGCCCAGCGTTGAGGAGGCGGAGGCGAAGGGGGCTCCTGCCGCCACCGGGCGAACATCTTCGCGCCGGCTGCGTCCACTCCTCCGAGGAAGCCGCGATGCCGAGGCCGCGGACGCCGAGGTCGGGCCATCGGGCCGCGGCACCGGTGCCGTGGCCCCCGAGGTCGTGGCCGCCGAAATGTGGACGCCGGCGCCGGAGACGCCGAGGCCGTGGATGCCGCTGGCCGATGCCCCCCAAGACCCCGCAAGTTGGGCTCGAGTGCTCATGTAAATAGAAAATTATGTTGACTTGTGCTTATGAAACACTTTGTGTCAGTCGGCCCGTCGAGGCCTTATGTTTTCGTGCTGGCCTTTTCGCTATCTCCGCGTTCCCCTTTCATTCGCACTCGTTACTTAGTTTTGCAGGGATGCTCCACGGCCGAGGGTCGCTTTTTAACTGAAGGTAAGGGCTGCGTGAGTAGTTGTCACGGCCCCGTTGCCTTCTCGTAATGAGTGACCTCCCCGTGGCACTCGTGGCCGTCCTTTGGCTGAGGGCAGCGAGCGGAGGCGCCATAGCGCTCGGGCGTAGGTAGCCTCGCGGCTCGGCCATCCTCAGCCTCGAGATGATGTCAGCCGTGCCTTTTCCTAAGTATGCGAGGACTTTGGGAATGCAGAGTCTACGAAAAATAGCTAGGAAAGCGAAAAAAGATTTTTGAGGGGTGCTTTCCAGGAGGGGGTTCCCCCCTTTCTAGCCCCCGAGGGAGGCTTGGTTTTGGTGAGCCAAAACCAAGCCTCACTGAGTCCTATTGAGGACAAAATTTTACGACTCGGGTAAACGCTCAAGGACTTAGTTTTTCTAGCAAGAGATACAAAACGTATGTACAATGCTTGGGAATTCTAAGGGTAAAAGCGACGTAGCTGTTGGATGTTCCAAGCGTTGTTGAGGACCTCGCCGGCTTCGTTAGCAAGCTTGTAGGTGCCCGGCTTGAGGACTTCCGCGACGATGAAGGGCCCCTCCCAGGGTGGCGTGAGCTTGTGGCGGCCTCTGTTGTCCTAGCGGAGACGAAGCACCGTGACGCCTTCCCCGAGGTCTCGGGTCCCGACTCGTCGGTCCCGGTAGCGTCGGAGGGGCCGGTACTTGCCGAGTGTAGGAGGCGGTGTCCCCGGCTTCCTCGAGCATGTCCAAATGAGTCCTCCCGAGCCACTTGGTTGTGGGCCTTGTCGTAGGCCTTGAGTCTCGGGGATCCAAACTCCAAGTCGGTTGGTAGGACGGCTTCGGCGCCGTACACCAGGAAGAAGGGCATGAACCCTGTGGCTCGGCTCGTCGTCGTCCTGAGGCTCCAGAGGACCGAGGGGAGCTCCTCGAGCCATCTTTTGCCGAACTTGTCGAGCTTGTTGAAGATCCGGGGCTTAAGCCCTTGCAGTATCATCCTGTTGGCCCGCTCCACTTGCCCGTTCGTCTGGGGGTGCGCCACCGAGGACCAGACGATGCGTATCTGGTGCTTATCGCAGAAGGCTCAGAACTTCATCCCCGTGAACTGGGTGCCGTGGTCGGTGATGATAGAGTTCGAGACTCCAAAACGGTGGATGATGTCGGTGAAGAAGAGCACCGCCTGCTCGGACCAGATGTTGGTGACGGGGCGCGTCTCGATCCACTTGGAGAATTTGTCGATGACGACGAGCAGATGAGTGAAGCCCCCGGGCGTCTTCTTGAGGGGTCCTACCAGGTCCAAACCCCACACGATGAATGGCCATGTGATGGGGATGGTTTGGAGTGCCTGAGCTGGTAGGTGCGTCTGACGGGCGTAGTACTGGCAGCCTTCACAGGTGGGTACCACCCCTGTGGCGTCAGCGACCGCGGTCGGCCAAGAGAACCCCCCGAGGAAGGCGCCCGACGAGGGAGCGGGGAGCGGCGTGGTGACCGCACACACCGGGCGTGGATCTTGCGGACTAGGGGCGAGGCCCTCCTCGGCCGTGATGCACCCATTGCCGGGACCCCCAAGGGGCTTCGCTTGTAGAGCTCGTCCTCTATAACGACGAAGGACTTCGCTCTCCTCGCGATGCACCGCCCTTGGTTGAAATCCTCGGGAGGGCGCCTCGGACGATCCGGTCGAGGTATGGCTTTCTCCGATCGGCTTGGGCTCGGCCTCTGGATCCTCCCCGTCGATCTCCATGACCTCGGCACTCGGCGCCGAGGATGCCTTGAAGCCGAGGGGCCTCGGGCGCAGAGGGAGCCTCGGACGTTTCTCCGCACCCCTGGGGCCGGAGCGTTCCTCCGAGGCCTCCTCCGGCCCACCGAGGGTGACGGAGGGGGGCCGCGAGGTCCTTGGTGAAGACGCCGGGGGAGCCGGGGCTCTTCCAAATGGGCGATTTTGGCGAAGTTCGTCGGCAGCTTCGTTGTGCCTCCTGGACGACGTGGTTGAGCTCAAGGCCGTCGAACTTGTCCTCCAGGCGCGCACCGCCTTGCAAGACGCTGGGTCCATCTTGGGGTCGTGGCAGCTCGAGTCCTTCATGACCCGTCGATGACGAAGTCAAGAGTCCCCTCGACGTCAAGGCGCTTGACGCCGAAGCTCGACGGTGTTGACACCTCTTAATGTTATCTCTAGCAACGACGCTAAAAATGCTTGTGGGCATAGCATCGCTACTAGAACGCTAAGTTGTCATCCCCAAAAATAACACCAAGAGGTGTGGTATTAAATCATGCCACCATTTAGAATATAGAAATAGTATCCGCAAGCGCCGCATTAAATACCATTGTAGCATTTTACCCGCAGTATTACCAAAGTTGTCATTTATATTTTACCACTGGGAAACAATGGCTAAAGACATTGATAATTCACCATCATGTATCTACTAACTAGTATACCAACTAGACCTAAGTAGGGGTAAGTGGTAAATGATAAGAGTTATGCATAATATCACACACACGAGGAGAATCCTATAATATATAGTCACCTAACTTGAGAGGACTAAGGGAGAGTTCAAGGTTCCTATGTACTTCTCTACTACTGGGTTCTATTCTAGTTGACACTAGAATGTAACTAATGCATGGGTAAGTATAGCACACACCATAGCACTTCAAGGCAGCATACCTTTTAACTCTCGAATAAGACTGGGAAGAAGGTAGTTGGGGAAGGCTGCCAAAAGCCCTACGAAACACCAACCCCGACGTAGTGGAATACGAAGGCCACATAGAGTCAAGCACCCCTATGGGCTACCACAACTAACCGTAAGAATTGGGCGCAATCTCAGGTAACCTATAGCCTAGACACCATGTCTACACTATCGATTACTACTCTAGCCACATATGATAACTAGAGCACATAATACAGGTGGAGATCCTATACTAAGATACAATAACTACACTAACCATACAAATAAGGCATAGAAGTAAATAGAGAAGATAAATATACTAAAGCATAAGTGTTGCAAAGATAAGATACAAAGATATACCAGACCTCCAAAGCTCCACGACGAGATCCGGAATGAAGCCTCTCAACCCTAACTCTCAAGTTACTACACTATTACATTGAAGAGTCTAGCCCTAATCTCCCTGGTGTGTTGATCTCCATGAGAGTATGATCCTTTCAAGGGACACCTCTCAAATGGATCCCAACGAATAATGAATTAGGGTTTCAGGGGATGCCTCCCCAGGGGGTCCTACCCTCCTTTTATAGCCCGGTGGGATGAACGTGAGCCCTTGGATCAAACCTGATGAAGCACGGCCCGATCTTTCGAGAGGTATTGGTAAGTTCGATTGGTGGAGGACTCGACGTTGGCGATCCGGCTTCAAATCAGACATGATTCGAACCCTGCAACCATTACACCATCGCTCCGTTGGTTATCAACCAAGCACAACTTGATTGACCTCGCCAAGAAGGCTGATCCTGCAAGCGAATCGAAGAACACAAGCAAGAAGGTTTTAACACGTAATCTGAAATTATAAATATGAATGAAGCGAATATCAATTGAAGGTTCAAGAACTCGGTTCCAAAGGACTAATCGACACAGTAGAGGAGATCAAGAACGGGGGCCCTGGATCACTGTAAAAGGATTTGTCACCACAGTTACAATGAACGATTCAGTTCCTCGATGGAAAACTAAACTCTAAACAAAACTCGAGTCTATTTGGCGGCGGCTACGAAGATATAAATGTCCTAGGGCTGGAGGCGCACCAGGGGAGGGCGCCCACAACGTGGGCCACAAGCCCAACTCGATACAAGGCCAAGTTGGCCCAAAAATAGGTGTCGCAGCACCTATTCGTGGTCACACAGCATGATCCACGATTGTTCTGGAGGTAGGACCAGAACCAAACTGACGGCGTCGTCGTCCCCTTTCCAACGCATATTCACACGCCTTGTTTCGATGTCGTATGAAAGAATTATGATCAAAACACTGATGACATGTCTGCTGAATCCGAAAGTGACGTGGCTGCTGAGTTGGAGATGAGTTGCAACTTAGAGAAGACCATGGCGTCGGTATATGCAGCGTGTCGATGTCCTCATCATTCTCCCCTTCTTGAATTGAGTCGCCCTCGACTCCATCTTGGCGATGTCCTCATCAGCCCCTCCTTCTAAAATTGGAGTCGCCCTCGACTCCATTCCAACGAACTCCCGCAAAAGGTTAGTAACAAATGGGCAAGGCACGTAAACATAGTATAACATGGTGCATCGGGATTATCACATAACTCAGCAAAGAGCGAAGTGGTAGCAAGCAAAGCACCTCCTTGTAACTTAATCCCATTATTTTTAGCAATGTCTATAGCAGGTTTATTTTTAGTCTCTTTAGCATGTTTAATAATATCTGTAAGAGACAAAGGCAGCAATGTAATTTTCTTATCCTTATGCATGATAGTGTATGTATTAGTTCTACCATGGTGTAAAGCATCATTATCAAATTCCTATGGACGACCCAACAAAAGTGAACAAGCTTGCATAGGTACAACATCAAAATCAGCAGATCATGATAAGAGCCTATGAAAAAAGCTAATGCGGGCTGAGTTGGTTACCTTAGTCGCACCACTATTATTGAACCATTGAAGTTTATATGGATACGGATGTTGGCGTGTGGTCAAGCCAAGCTTCTCAACCAAATCTGAACTCACCAAATTGTTGCAACTCCCGCTATCAATGATGGTGAGAACACGACAACCCTGCACAATGAGATACATGTGGAACAAATTGTGGCGTTGGATCTTTATGTCTTCTTCATGTCCCACACGCAAACTCAACACACGCTGGCGGAGGCAGCCACGGAGTCAATGGCGATGGTCTCCTTGTCTTGATCGCCCTCGAAAATCTGCATCAATGTTAGCGAAAGGGGGCTAAATCATCTTCAACATCACTAGCACTTACATATCCATCCTCGGTAGCAATGAAAGCACGACGACTGGGGCAGTCCTTCATAACATGGCCCACGCCTTTGCATCGGTGGCAAATGATTTTAGAGCTGGGCGAAGAGGAGCTAGTAGAAGCACCCGGAGTGGCACCTTTCTGCGGCTGTGGGGACTGCACATTAGACAATTTACTTACCCTGGAAGATGGCTGTGGTGCAACAAAAATCTTGGACGTCTCCGGCTCGGTACGCTGCTGAAAATTCCTCCCAGTGGTAGACCTGAAAGACTGGAGTTGTTTGCGTCCCTGTACTTCTCGTTCTACCTTAATAGCAAGATGATACAATTGGAAAAAATTGCGCCATTCTTTGTAATCAAGAATGTTTTGTATATCATGATTTAAACCACCAAAGAATCTAGCACTAGCATCAGCATCATCTTCAACTACACCACAACATGCTAAACCAATAAGCAATTCTTGATAGTATGCTTCTACTCCTTTTTCTCTTTGTTTTAAAGTTTACGCTTTCAAACGTAAATCACGTTGGTAATAAGGAGGAACAAAACGAGACTTCATACGTTACTTTAAAGCATTCCAAGTTTGACGCACAGCAGCAGCATTATTAGCATTGCAAAGATCACTCCACCAAAACAAAGCAAAATTAGTAAACTCACTAGTAGCAAGTCTAACTCTATACTCAGCAGGAACATTATGAGAATCAAATTTTTATTGAACAGCAAGTTCCCAATCTAAGTATGTCTCAGGATCAACATTACCAACAAAAGGAGGTATGCTAAATTTAATTTTAGCAAAAGGATCATTATTACCATGATTACCTCCAATACCGCGACGATTGAAGTTGTAGCGGCAACGGTTGCCTCGCATCACCGTCGGCATCCGCATCTTCATCATCAAAACCATCCTCTTCTTCAAAGATCGGCACGCCGAGGTGGAGGGGATGTTGCTCAATCTGCTTCAATACGTGTGACCAGATTGTTCATGTTGCGCGTTAGCTCATTCATAAGATTGCGTTGTTCCATAAACGTTGTAAACTCGCCTTTTGACACGCAGTCATTGAAATCCATCAGAGTTCCTGACATGGTTAGAAAATAGAAAAAGACAACACCAAAGTATTATCCCTATCAACTAAAAGGAACCAAGTGGTGGCGGTGGTGAAAGCGGAATGCAAAGTCACAAGCGGCTTACCACCGTCTTGCAAGTGTTCTTACCAAAGCCAACAGGATCAAAACCAAATGGGAGAAACAATCGGTTGTTGAGCGTGGGTAACAATTGCAAGATGAACCCAGGTCTTGACAAGTATATGTGGAGCTTTGGGAAGGCACACTATGAGCAAAGCAAGGATTAGCAATTAACGAGTGTAGATTAAGCGAAGTTCAATAAGTATCCAAAGTACAAAGCACAATTGCTGGCTAAGACGTGTCGAGACGTAGCGCAACAAGGTGAAACAAAGGACGATGGAAAGAACTCACAGAACAAGGCAAGAGCTCGGATTTGTCTTTTTCCTGAATTTTTCTCGGATTTTTGTAAAAGGCACTAGTAGAAATCAAACTTTTTTATTTTTTTCACTATTTTTTATATTTTTCTCTGAACAAGGATCGAAAAAGATAGAACCACAAAAATTAGCACCTACAACGGAGGTAGTACGTGATCTACGAAATTCAAAGACATTCCCTAAAAAAGCGTGCAGAAACCTTGACAATTTTTTTCTTTATTTTCCCGAATTTTTTTGGAAATTTTAACAAAACCAAACAGGCCATAGGCGAGTTTGGGTCACCTAATGGTGTCAAGAAGCTGCTGAATTTTTTTCAGATTTTTTTTGATAACTGAGCGAAAAGTTATGTCTGTTTTACCGAAGGTATCTCAAGTTATGTTTCCCGGAAGGCACAACACTGCGGCAGCAGTTAGGGCAAAGCGTTCCTAATCTCCAACACCGATCACAGGCGCAATCGTCCCTGTGACTAACAGCAGTAGGTATTCACCGATGATGAAAGGAGGGCTGCGATGCGAGGGCGAAATAACAAATGGCGTGCAACCTATCTAGGGTTAGCGCGGCGGCGAGAGATCACACAAGGCGGCTAGCGGAGGTAAGTCGAGTAATATGGTGGGTTCGACTTGTGGTTTGGGATCGGTGGATGGGATAGCGGCGGAAACAAAGAACAAAGAACGGGCAATTGAACTACGACCACGAACACAATCCTAAACCAAAGAACAAGACTCGACCACGGACACAAACTCAACAAAGCAAATCTGAAAACGAAATTGCAAGGCACAAAGGGTGATAGGACAAATGAAATTGAAATATTTTTATGGCTTTTTGTGGACTCTAGGCAAAGGACAAATATGAATCTAAGGCAAACGAGATTATACCTCGCGGTAAACCTGAAATATCTGATACCAATTGATGAAGCACGGCCCGATCTTCCGAGAGGTATTGGTAAGTTCGATTGGTGGAGGACTCGACGTTGGCGATCCGGCTTCAAATCAGACACGTTTCGAACCCCGCAACCATTACACCATCGCTCCCGTTGGTTATCAACCAAGCACAACTTGATTGACCTCGCCAAGAAGGCCGATCCCCGCAAGCGAATCGAAGAACACAAGCAAGAAGGTTTCAACACGCAATCTGAAATTGCAAATATGAATGAAGTGAATATCAATTGAAGGTTCAAGAACTCGGTTCCAAAGGACTAATCGACACACGCGGAGGAGATCAAGAACAAAATTCCGGATCATCAGAAAAGGATTTGTCACCACAGTTACAATGAACGATTCAGTTCCTCGATGGAAAACTAAACTCTAAACAAAACCCGAGTCTATTTGGCGGCGGCTACGAATATATAAATGTCCTAGGGCTGGAGGCGCACCAGGGGAGGGCGCCCACAACATGGGCCATAAGCCCAACTCGATACAAGGCCAAGTTGGCCCAAAAATAGATGTCGCAGCACCTATTCGTGGTCACACAGCATGATCCACGATTGTTCTGGAGGTAGGACTAGAACCAAACTTACGGCGTCGTCGTTCCCTTTCCAACGCATATTCACACGCCTTGTTTCGACGTCGTATGAAAGAATTATGATCAAAACACTGACGACGTGTCTGCTGAATCCGAAAGTGACGTGCCTGCTGAGTTGGAGATGAGTTGCAACTTGGAGAAGACCATGGCGTCGGTATATGCAGCGTGAACCAAACTGACGGCGTCGTCGTCCCCTTTCCAAAGCATATTCACACGCCTTGTTTCGACGTCGTATGAAAGAATTATGATCAAAACACTGACGACGTATCTGCTGAATCCGAAAGTGACGTGGCTGCTGAGTTGGAGATGAGTTGCAACTTGGAGAAGACCATGGCGTCGGTATATGCAGCGTGTCGATGTCCTCATCAAAACCGACTTTGGCGGACGGCTGAGATTGAAACCCTAAGGCGGTGGAGCAACCTGGGCGAAGCGGGCTGCGAACGGGCCAGGGCCCGAGACGGCGGGTCCAGCCTGCATCCGGCCGGGTCCGGCCGGTGGCCATTCCCCCCGCGCTCGGCGTGGTGTCTTCTGGTATCTTCTAGATCCTTCCTGTGTAGGTGCCGCTTGTAGGTGCGATATCTTTTCATCCGGGACTCCAAATATGGTAAATAATATGTCCGTTTTGATCCTCTCAACGAGCCCATCGCAATGGTGCATTCTAATCCATCATTTGAGATACTTTTATACTATCGTATTGATCAACTTCGATAGCTTTTCCAGTATGTATCTGTAGAAATATAGATTCACCAAAACTCGTGGAACTCATTAGATCAAAACCCTATACCTATGCTCTGTGGTTCATTTCATGTCAAGTTTAATGATAATTGATGGGTTATAATTGACATTAGTGACCGTCAACAAGTTCCCCCAAGCTTAACCTTTGCTAGTCCCTTAGCAAAGCTAAACTTAGAAATAGATATAGATGTTTGTAATTCTAAGAGCATTGTCGTAACCTCGTAGTAACTCCTCAAAAGTATACCTGTATTCAGACAAAAATTCTCCTCCAAGCTTAAGCAATAACCGAGCTGACTTTCAAACTTACTCATGTTACCTTTGACTATGGGGCTTATCAGCTCTTCCTTGGGCCTTGAGTACTTGATAGATAGAAAGATCCCACCCAAGCACTATGTCTTAAGCTCTTCGCTCAACTATCATTATAGAGGTTTTAGAGGATTTTAAATAAAACTCAGAGCTTCCCATATATGACACTCTCAAGTCTCTCAATGTATGTGGTGTTTGTGGATTCTCACCAAGACAGTGATGATGATTGCCTTTCTTTTTATCCTATAGCTAAAGCTTATATGGAGCTCATAGGTAAGGAGAAAACTGAAAGAGCAGACTTGCAATGCATGTGTTGTTAAGTCAAACAATGGATCCATCGAGAAACAAGTCATGCAATCAAATCAAGGTGTATATGGGTGGATGGATATGGTGGATATATGGTGGAACCTAATTCTACTTAGCTCCTTGGATGCTTCTCTCTCCTTTCGAATAATGAAAACTGGCCAGAGGTTATGAGCTATCTTTTTCTTTTTCTCAGGGAGTTGAGCATCTACATACCCATTATTTTGCAATGGGACACTTGTCCATCTTTCTTTTCTTCTCCCCTTTTCTCTCTTATTTTTTTTTTATTTTTAAATATCTTTTTGCATAGCTCGTAGCACTCCTTTTGGTATTGATGAATGTGGAGAGATAACAATAGGAACATGGAGCATTTATTGGCTGGCTAACTGTAACCGTAACGATATCGATTGTTTAGTGTCTGGATAGATACAGGCTGAAACCCGACACGAACTCCGGTCGATCAACGAGATCGCCGAGCCGCCGCCGCCGTCGCCCTTAGGCACGGTAAGAACAAGTGTTCGGGTTCGAGTTCTCCACCTCCCCTGTCTCTCGATACAAAGAGGAGCCGTTCAGGCTGTCTCACGTTCATGGGCCACGCAGGGTCCCTAATTCGACCATTCCGGCCCAAAGGTCTTGCTATTGGGCTTCTTCATCCTAGACGGCCTGTTCTCCCTTCCCGCCTTGCCACCTGATGGGTTCTTCAGATAGTCAGCATCAGGGAGCAGCTGACCGTCGGTGACATCCCTCCCTCCTTGAAAAGCAGCTTGTCCCCAAGCTGGAGCACCGGGGAACTGCTGACGCAGCGGTTCTTCATCTTCTCAGGTAGAAAGCTCTGCAGGAAAATCAGACCATCTTACCGGGACTTGGGGGATCATTGTGTCATTGTGCTGATGTAGACGGCGATCCAAGATTTCCTGAGGAACCTACAGCTGATCAGTAATATCAGGCAGGTCAGTGCTCACTGTGATATGTGGTGAGACCGCTTGTTTCAGCTATGATACATGAAAGACGGGATGGATCCGACAATCGTCGGGCAACTGGAGACGATATGCCGACTGGCCGATCTTGTCCAGAATCTTGAAAGGCCCGAAAAATCTGAAAGCCAACTTATTGGAAGATCTTGGAGCCAAAGAGGTCTGAACGTAGGGTTGAGCCTTAAGATAAACTGAATCACCAGGTTGGAAAGATCTGAAAGACCTGTGCTTATCTGCTTGACTTTTCATCTTGTTTTGTGCTCTGACCAGATGTTGACGCACTAAGGCTTGCATCAGTGCTCTTTCTTCCAGCCACTTGTTCAGATCCATAGATTGGCAAGACTGGGAAATGTCGATGCCAAAATGCCTAGGCTCATGACCATAAAGTACCAGAAAGGGGCTTTTTCCCAGTGATGAATGGTAAGAGGTATTGTACCAAAATTCAGCTAATGCCAACCATTGGACCCATTTGGTAGGACAAGTATGCACAAAACAACGTAAATAAGTTTCAAGACATTGATTTACTCTCTCTGTTTGTCCATCAGTTTGGGGATGATATGCACTGCTCATTCTCAGGTCAGTATGCAACAGCTTGAAGAGTTCTTGCTAGACTGTGCTAGTGAAAACCTTATCTCTGTCAGATATCATGACTGTTGGAAGTCCATGTAGCTTGAAGATGTTATTCAGATAAGCCATAGCAACTTGAAAAGCAGTGAAAGGGTGAGACAAAGGTACAAAATGTGCAAATTTGGAGAATTTGTCAACCACTACAAGAATGCAGTTGTACCCAGCAGATTTAGGTAAACCTTCTATGAAGTCAAGAGTTACTGTGTGCCAAGCAGTATCAGGTATGGGAAGAGGGGCTAACAGACCTGGATAGGCTACCCTTTCTGTTTTTGCTTGTTTACAGATAGAACATTGAGCCACAAATTCCTGGACAGACTGTTTGAGTTTGTACCAAGCAAATAGCTGTTTGACCCTCTTATAGGTTACCTCATAGCCAGAATGGCCCCCAATGGCACTAGCATGCAGAGAGGAAAGAATTTTATGCTGTAGGTTTGGTTGGGATCCCACCCAAATTCTTTCCTTATATCTGATAAGACCATCCTTGAGAGAGTAAGCACCAGTTGTATGAGCTACTGAAAGTTCAGAGAGAAGTCGTGCTGTCTGTGGGTCTGCTGAGTAAGAATCCTAGATCTCTTGGAACCAGACAGGCTTGGCCACTGAGATAGCAGCAATATCATAGGTTGGAGCTGAAGACACCCTAGAAAGAGCATCTGCCACTTTGTTTTCTACCCCTTTCTTATAGACAATTTGGTAGGACAGACCCAATAACTTGGTGAGAGCCTTATGCTGAATTGGGGTAGATAGTTTTTGATCATCCAGATGAACTAAACTCTTCTGATCAGTCAGTATAGTGAAGGAAGAAGACTGCAGATAGTGTCTCCAATGATCAACTGCCATAAGAATTGCTAAACATTCTTTTTCATAGGTTGATAAACCTTGAGCCTTGAGTCCAAGAGCCTTGCTGACATAGGCAATGGGGTGGCCTTATTGATGTAACACTGCCCCAATACCTTTGTCTGATGCATCTGTTTCAATGACAAAAGGCAAGGAGAAATTGGGTAAAGCCAACACTGGGGCAGTAATAAGAGCCTTTTTGAGAGCCTGGAAGGCAGCTTCAGTTTCAGAAGTCCAGATAAACAAGGTGTGCTTCTTTAACAGATTAGTAAGTGGTTTGCAGATGAGTCCAAACTGAGAAACAAATCTCCTGTAGTACCCAACCATGTCTAGGAAACTTCTAAGTTCCTTTAGATATGTGGGTTGTGGCCAATCTCTGATAGTTTCTATCTTTGCTGGGTCTGTTGCAACACCTTGTCCACTTACAATATGTCCCAAGTATGACAATTGTTGTTGAGCAAATGAACATTTGGGCAACTTAACATGAAAGCTATGAGACTGTAAGATGGCAAACACTTTACTGAGATGATCAAGATGTTCTGGCCAAGACTTACTGTAAATTAGGATGTCATCTATGAAGACTACAACACATTTTCTGAGGAGTGGTGCTAAAATGACATTCATCACTGATTGAAAAGTAGCAGGTCCTCCTGTTACCCCATATGGCATCACTCTGTATTCATAGTGACCATGATGTGTCTGAAAAGCTGTTTTGTATTCTTCTCCAGGTGACATCCTGATTTGATGAAATCCTGTGGACAAATCCAGAGATGTAAACCAAATTGAACCCTGGAGTTCTTCTAGTAGTTCCTCGATTATAGGCAGTGGGTACTTGTTTTTCTTGGTTAAGGCATTAAGACGTCTAAAGTCCACACATA
The DNA here is from genome assembly GCA_015844335.1 of Chrysopogon serrulatus. Classification (NCBI taxonomy): domain Eukaryota; kingdom Viridiplantae; phylum Streptophyta; class Magnoliopsida; order Poales; family Poaceae; genus Chrysopogon; species Chrysopogon serrulatus. The sequence continues at coordinate 35,594 of JADLZL010004861.1, read as the reverse complement.
ACCTCCAATCTCCAGTCTTCTTTCTGACAAGCAAAGCAGGAGAAGAATATGGACTGGTACTAGGTTGGATCCACCCTTTTTTAGCATATCAGTAATTTGATTTTCAATTTCTGTTTTCTGAGTCGGATTGTATCTATAAGGCCGGAGACAAAAAGGTTGAGCACCTTCCAGTAAAGGAATCTGATGATCTCCTGGTCTCTCAGGTGGTAGTTGAGTAGGAGGGTCAAATACAGACTGATACTGAGTCAAAATGTCTTGGAGGTCAGGTGGTATGGCAGTGTCTTGTTTAACAGTTGGGTCTGCTGTTTTGAGCTGTATCATGTACAGAATAGCATCAGTTTTCTCCAGTGCCATCAATTGATTTTGACACATTGGAGGTCCTAACTGAGCCACAGAAGGGACACCCTGAAGAGTGATAAGTTGACCCTGGTGCAAAATTTTGAGCCACCTCTCAGTCCAGTGTACTTGCATAGGGCTGTACAAGCCTAACTAGTCCATTTCTAGAATGGCATCATAACCTCTCAGAGGAAGAATTTTGAATGTTGTTGAGAAGGTGGATCCCTGAATACCCCACAACAATTCTGGTAATTCATGAGTGCAAGGTAGCTTTTGACCATTAGCTACTTGAACTGACACTGGTTTGGCCAAGGACTGCCATGGAAGAATATTAGCTGCAATACTGTCAGATATGAAACTGTGAGAACTCCCAGAATCAACTAATATGAATATCTCTTTGCCTTGGAGATGTCCTCTGAGTCTGATAGTTTTGCTGCCTTCAGTACCATTCACAGCTTGAGAGGATAAGGCCATCAGCTCATCAGCAGAATCAGACTCCTCTTCACTAGGTTGAGGATCTTGATCATCTAAATCACCAAAGCACTTCCAGAGCTCTTCAATGGCATTGAGAGATAAATTGTTAGAGCATTTATGATTGGGTCCCCATTTTTCACCACAGACAAAACATAACCCTTTTGATCTTCTGTAATTCTTCAGTTTTGTGAGCCTCTCAGCTTCAATTGATTTATGACCCTGATTGGATGTTTCTCCAGTTTTTCTTTCTTCAACAGCTTTGGTTGTTGGAAGAGTCCCTGGCTTTGCATCAGGGGAATTCTTCTTGAGGTAAACACCAGTATCAGGTCTTTTGAGAGGCTGGTCTTGAAGTGCTTCCTCCTGCAAAAGAGCCAGAGAACTAGCAGTATCTAGATCTTGGGGTCGATGCATCACAACTGCAATTCGAATTTCCTTTTTGAGGCCATCCACAAAACGATTTGTGATTACGTAAGACCGAAAGGAAGGGTCATGAGCATGAATTTGATGGACTAGGTCACTGAATTGCTCAACATATTCAGAAACTGTGGTGGTTTGTTTGATATGGAAAAAATGGCGAAGTAGGTGGTTATGCTCATCTTTGTCAAACTTTGTGCAAACAGCTTTGACAAAAGACTCCCAAGACATAGCACTGATACTGGAATGCATGGTTTGAAACCATAAAGCAGCAGAGCCAATAAGACATATAGACGCAATGCGAACCCATAAACTAGGATCAGTCTGATAGACATCAAAGTATGTTTCACATCGTTTTATCCATAGCTTTGGATTTGTACCATCAAACTTATGAAACTCAACTTGAGAAAAGAATGGGTGTGGCATGTAAGGTGGGTAATAACGCCGATCATAGTGCTCAATGCTAGCCATAGCAAACGGAACCGAAGGAGGTTTAGGAATAGTTGTCGCACCTGTGACCGGGGCCGGTTCCGGGGCAATAGTGTATACTGCCCCGAAATCAGCACCCCGGTGAGTAGATCCCTGGTCGTGGTCTAACGACCCAGATGCCGCCCTTGGCGGGTGAAGCTCCAGGTGTGCGGTGCTCGGCATCTTCGAACCCGGTGAAGCGAAGTAGTCTTCCCGGATTACAGCAGTGAGTGGGGGTTGAACAACGGTGACGACGCCCGATTGCGCCATGGTGGAAGAATCCAGCGGCTGAGCTTGGGGAAGGACTGTTCCGAGTACCTTGTCGACGCGTTCCCCCAACTCCATCATGGCGTGCTCCAACTCATGAACACGGTTGTCAACCTCTGGTTTCCAGGAATTGATCTCCGTCTTGAGCGCCCGCATCTCCACCATCGAGGTCTTGAGTTCGTTGATGCCTTTCGAGTTCTCACTCAAAAGGGCAAGGATCTGACCCAATTGCTCCTCTGGAGAAGACATGGTGATCTGGCGGCGAGTAAGATATGTGTGTGATGCCAGAGTCGCAAATTTCGCCACAAATTGACTCGCGTGCTAGGGAATTACAGAGAGGATTCCAGATGCCGCAGACTGCAAGCATCAGGAACACTCAATCCAACCCGTAGCGTTTGCAAATCAGATCGATGGGGAGAGAAATTTAGCGACCGAGGATCGAATGAATCCGATACCAGATGTAACCGTAACGATATCGATTGTTTAGTGTCTGGATAGATACAGGCTGAAACCCGACACGAACTCCGGTTGATCAACGAGATCGCCGAGCCACCGCCGTCGTCGCCCTTAGGCACGGTAAGAACAAGTGTTCGGGTTCGAGTTCTCCACCTCCCCTGTCTTTCGATACAAAGAGGAGCCGTTCAGGCTGTCTCACGTTCATGGGCCACGCAGGGTCCCTAATTCGACCATTCCGGCCCAAAGGTCTTGCTATTGGGCTTCTTCATCCTGGACGGCCTGTTCTCCCTTCCCGCCTTGCCACCTGATGGGTTCTTCAGATAATCAGCATCAGGGAGCAGCTGACCGTCGGTGGCACTAACCTAATGGAATATTTTTGGTGTTCTTTCCCAGTGTAGGAGAAAAATAGTTTTTGGTATGGATGTAGGTGGAATGGCATGTGGTTGCGCCTACTCTAGTGTAGAGTAGTGCATATGGAGGTGGATCTTGATTCAAGAGTATGACAAATTTCTCACTAGGGTCACAAAGGTTGACAAAACTCAATGCAAGACAAGCAAAGATATATGTGGAAGTTTAACTAGCCTATCTCATCATGTTTGGCTCGTGGGAATGTAAGCTTTGTCATATAGGAACTCATCATGTTTTTGCATTTTTCAAAAGATAAATCTCCAGAACTCTAGTGTCACTTAGAACAAGATAGATAGCAGCTTAGACTTTCTCATTCTTATCAATCAGGTACCCAGACTTAGTTCAAGCATATGCAACCCATAAGTTTCAGGCTCAGAGCAAATTTTTATGTCAAAACAGTTGGAGCTAAAACTTGGAAAAACTTATGTCTAAACTCTAGGCACTTCAAAGATGTTGTAACAGAGCAGCTTATCATCATTTCAGATCATCTCGAGAGCTTCATTTTGTTGACTCTACCTAGACAAATATTTTTATTTGGTTTTTTATTTTTTAAAGACTCACACTATATAAGACTCTAAAGATTCTAAAAAGCATGGACCTTCATGTGTCCACATATTTTTGGTATTTTCATTTTTTATGACTGACTTGATAATCGCATAGGTACACTTACCTGGGTACCTAGAGGATGCCTTCCCCCAAGCTGGTTGTTGTCATGGTTGAGCATTGAAGCTGAGCAGTCCTCTCGATGGAGCTCATGCTTGCAAGAGCTAATGTAGCCAGGAATCTCAATCTCATCCAACAAGAAGTTGCTTCCTCCACACAGAGAATAGCTTTGTGTAGGAAAGGTGTACTTCGAGTGATGTAGATGATGATTCCTAGGTGGACTAGCTCTTAGAGTCATCCTGCAGCAAACATCTCATAAAACACCAAAACTCGTGGAATGGGTTAGGATAAATAGTTAATGGTTAGCCGTTTCGTGGACTGGTTGTTGTGAGAGGTTTTCAAAGGTTGTTACAGATCATACAGTGCCGCAAGATGCTTAATAATTATTTTTGGATTTTCTTTTTATCGAATAGAAAGGAAATATGCATGCTACTTTTTATTTTATTTTTAGGCCACCACAGTGAACACTCTTTTAGTTTGCACTATAGGGATGTCACATGGGGCTTTGAGTTTTTAGATGCAAAATGGATGTATTATATTTTTTTTATACAGTGCTAGTGCAGAAGAGTAAACATGCTAAACAATAATTGATGCAATGCATGGAAGTAAATATGGATAACTACCGACTTACCTTTCGGTGAGGGTTCAGTGGTTTTAAGTCTGCCGAACCAGACTTCTCCTTTGTAGGTTTCTTGGATGAGTGCCTCGTTTGATGATGGAGATGAAGGACTGGATGATTATACCTTCTCGAGCCAACTTATTAGGATCTTGGACTTGATATTGGTTGGACAGGTTCATCCTCCTTGTTCATCCGTCTTGTTCTTTTGAGGTTGATTCCTTTAGTGTTTCGTTGATCGAGGCTCCTCGTTGACAATATTCGCCTTAACCTATTTTGCACCATCTGATCCAGGAGATGAGAACGCAGACGGTTGCATTTTCTTCTATCAACCTTTTTTGATCTTCACTGATTTTGGGTTGATAAGTTATGTCTATTGGAGCTGTAAACTTGAGTTCCTCCTTTTCTTTGTCTTCTATTCTTCTTTGATGATACACCAGCTATCTTGATGGTCACGGAAAGAACTCTATTGGTACTCTGCATGGGAGCTTCATCTGCAATGACTTATTTGTGTCATCCTATGTCCATGATTGCTTACGCCTCTTTGGAGACACCATCGACATACCACCATTGATGACTAATGTTTATTGATACAGGGATGCACACTGTGACGTAGTGGGATCTTGTCATCCTGGTCTTTGCTGTCGGCATTTGAGTGTCTTCGAAGATGATGATGAGAGCAGGCATCAGTTTGGCCCATATAGAGAAAGTTGCATCCTGCTTATCATCGCTTTCCTCACTTGAAGACATAGAGTCAGGGTCACTCCAGTTCTATCTCAATGATCCATGTCATGTTCCTTAGCCAACCATAAACTTGCCTTCTGTTTCTTTGACTTGTATGCAAACATGCTTGGGATGGTGAACTGCGGCAGAGCATAAAGGGTTGGTTGACTGGCCAATGGAATGAGCTGTCAATCTACTTTTATTGGCCTGGAGGTCCCTTTTGTCTTGCAGGGTGATTGGTCCACTATCATGGTGAAGTGTAGAAAGTGTTGAAGCGTTCTCACATTGATTTCTTTCTATCTTGGTCCTTTCTATACACTTGTTATCCTTCTTTTTTGTTTCAAACCATGAACAGACATTTATTCTTTCTTTCTTGCAGGGATGTTAATGGACACATACCCGAAGGATTGCAACAAATTTAAAACATGGGTTGTTGTCCATTTTTATCTACGCTAATGAAAAGATAGTTTTAGGATCACTTTTAGCATAGATTTTATTTATCATGTTTGTATTTGTTTACTGCATTCTTACATGGTTCAAGGCAAAGGTAACTTTGTAGCAAAAGATAAACTTTGATACTTACAGTTCTTCTATGAATGATGAGTTGTTCTTCTTTTGTGCAAAGCTATTGGTCTTCATCACAAGCCTTGATTCATCTCTGATGTGAGTTCATCTCAGGACTTATCCAGATTGTATTTATGAGCTTTCTGCAGGGGTTAGTCCAACAAATATAATCTATGTCTAACAAGCACTCCTTAGTTCAATAATCAAACTAGACTCCATGTCTAATTTGACTAAAGAAGGCATTTTAACCTAAGCACCACGCTTAATTTAAAAAGCCTATAGAAGTATGTCGAGTACTTCCAAACCAAAGCATACTATAGCAAACAAAGGTAGCATGCGAGCACATAGTGATTTACTCAAATAGAGATGAAAGCATGATCATGTATGGTGAGAATAGTTTTTATTATTATTATTTTTAAGTAGAGATGCAAGTGCTTTACATGTGTGCAAGGAACTAACCATGCTATGGATTTGATATGAGATAGAATAGGTGCATGAATTGTTCAAAAACAAACATGCAAAGAAATGCAACATGATAACTACTCATTAAGTTTAGAGTCCATGCGGAAGACTATCTCACCTTTCTTGATCACACTTACCATGACTCACAATGAAATTTGTGAGTTGTGTAGCATCCTTGTTCGTCACATGTGATATGATTGAATTCTTGTGACGAAGATCTTTTTCTCTAATCTATACAGGGTTAGAATAATATATACAGGTCTATACATACCTGTGAGATGGCAGGGTTCCAATGTTGATGAATCATGAATGTTCAGGCACCCTGGATTCTTCAATATCTCTCTTGTCTTATTCGTGTGGAATTTCGCGAGAAGGTTGAACAATTGGTTTCCTCGCTTATTCCACAACTCAACAAACATAGGGGTAATCCTACTAAAGCTAGTGGTAGACTAGGTTAGCAGATATCAAGATCAATATCAAAATCTTTATGCCTATTGTTTCTCCGGCAACAGCACCAAAAATGCTTGTTGACACCTCTTAATGTTATCTCTAGCAAACGACGCTAAAAATGCTTGTGGGCATAGCATCGCTACTAGAACGCTAAGTTATCATCTCCAGCAATAACACCAAGAGGTGTGGTATTAAATCATGGCACTATTTAGAATATAGAAATAGTATCCGCAAGCGCCTTACGAGATCAAATACCATTGTAGCATTTTAGTCAGAGTATTACCAGGTTGTCATTTATATTTTACCACTGGGAAACAATGGCTAAAGACATTGATAATTCACCATCATGTATCTACTAACTAGTATACCAACTAGACCTAAGTAGGGGTAAGTGGTAAATGATAAGAGTTATGCATAATATCACACACAGAGGAGAATCCTATAATATATAGTCAGCTAACTTGAGAGGACTAAGGGAGAGTTTAAGGTTCCTATGTACTTCTCTACTACTTGGGTTCTATTCTAATTAACACTAGAATGTAACTAATGCATGGGTAAGTATAGCACACACCATAGCACTTCTCAAGCAGCAAGCACCTTTCCAACTCTCGAATAAGACTGGAAAGAAGGTAGTTGGGGAAGGCTGCCAAAAGCCCTACGAAACACCAATCCCGACGTGGTGAAATACGAAGGCCACATAGAGCTGTCACCCCTATGGGCTACCACAACTAACCGTAAGAATTGGGCGCAATCTCAGGTAACCTATAGCCTAGACACCATGTCTACACTATCGATTACTACTCTAGCCACATATGATAACTAGAGCACCTAATACAGGTGGAGATCCTATGCTAAGATGCAATAACTACACTAACCATACAAATAAGGCATAGAAGTAAATAGAGAAGATAAATATACTAAAGCATAAGTGTTGCAAAGATAAGATACAAAGATATACCAGACCTCCAAAGCTCCACGGCGAGATCCGGAACGAAGCCTCTCAACCCTAGCTCTCAAGTTACTACACTATTACATTGAAGAGTCTAGCCCTAATCTCCCTGGTGTGTTGATCTCTATGAGAGTATGATCCTTTCAAGGGACGCCTCTCAAATGGATCCCAACAAATAATGAATTAGGGTTTCAGGGGATGCCTCCCCAGGAGGGTCCTGCCCTCCTTTTATAGCCCGGTGGGATGAACGTGAGCCCTTGGATCAAACCGACTTTGGCGGACGGCTGAGATTGAAACCCTAAGGCGGTGGAGCAACCTGGGCGAAGCGGGCCACGAACGGGCCAGGGCCTAGACCAGCCGGTCCAGGCCCAGACCGGCCGGTATGGCCTGGTGGCCGTTCCCCCTCCGCTTCGGCATGGTGTCCTCTGGTACCTTCTAGATCCTTCCTGTGTATGTGCCGCTTGCAGGTGCGATATCTTTTCATCCGGGACTCCAAATATGGTAAATAATATGTCCGTTTTGATCCTCTCGATGAGCCCGTCGCAATGGTGCATTCTAATCCATCATTTGAGATACTTTTATACTGTCGTATTGATCAACTTTGATAGCTTTTCTAGTATGTACCTGTAGAAATATAGATTCACCAAAACTCGTGGAACTCATTAGATCAAAACCCTATACCTATGCTCTGTGGTTCATTTCATGTCAAGTTTAATGATAATTGATGGGTTATAATTGACATTAGTGACCGTCAACAGACGGCGATCTTCAATCCGTTGAGCAGGACCTCGTACTCCGCCATGTTGTTCGACGCTGGGAAGTGGAGGTGGATTACGTACCGCATATACACCCCGAGGGGAGAGACGAAGAGGAGGCCGGCGCCGGCTCCGGTCTTCATCAAGGACCCGTCGAAGTACATCGTCCAGCATTCCGCCTAGAGCTGGGGTGGTGGTAGCTGAGTGTCGGTCCACTCCGCGAGGAAGTCGGCCAAGACTTGAAATTTGATGGCCTTCCTTGGCGCGTAGGAGAGGATCTCTCCCATGAGCTCGACGGACCACTTGGCAACCCGCCCCGAGACCTCCCGATTCTGGAGGATCTCTCCCAATGGGAAGGAAGAGACCACCGTCACGGGGTGGGCATCAAAGTAATGCCGGAGCTTGCGCCGAAGTTAGGACCACCGCGTGGAGCGGCTTACGGATGCGCGGGTAGCGGATCTTGGTCTCGGACAACACCTCGCCGACAAAGTAGACCGGCCTCATGCATCGGCAGAGTGTGGCCCTCCTCCCGCCTTTCGACGACGATGGCCGCCGACCACCTGCGTCGTTGCGGCAACGCACAAGAGGAGGGGTTCACCTTCGGCAAAGCGAGACAAGGACCGGGCGCTAGTGAGGGCAGCTTTGAGCTTGTCGAGGGCCTCCCCCGGGCCTCGGTGGTCCAGAGAAACGCCGATTTTTCTCGGGGCGGCATGTGCAGGCCCTTCTTACCGAGCCGTGAGACGAAGCGGCTGAGGGCCGCGAGGCAGCCCATGACTCGCTGCACGCCCTTCAGATCCTTGATCGGCCCCATGCCTGTCACCGCGGTCACCTTCTCCGGATTGGGCTCGATGCCACGTTTGGAGACGATGAAGCCAAGGAGCATGCCTCGGGGGACCCCGAAGACGCACTTCTCGGGGTTGAGCTTGACGCTCTTGGCCTTGAGGCACCGGAAAGCGATCTTGAGGTCGGAGATGAGGTCGTCGGCTTTTTTGGTTTTGACCACGATGTCGTCGACGTAAGCTTCTACGGTTTCGCCGATGTGGTCACCGAAAACGCCCAGCATGCACCGCTGGTACATGGCCCCCGCGTTCCTGAGCCCGAAGGGCATTGTCACGTAGCAGTACATGCCGAACGGGGTGATGAAAGACGTCACGAGCTGGTCGGACTCTTTCATCTTTATTTGGTGGTAGCCGGAGTAAGCATCAAGGAAGGATAAGAGCTCACACCCCGAGGTGGAGTCGACTATCTGATCTATGCGTGGTAAGGGAAAAGGGACCTTCGGACATGCTTTATTTAAACTAGTATAGTCTACACACATCCTCTATTTCCCACTCTTCTTCCTAACCAGTACAGGATTAGACAACCACTCGGGATGGAACACCTCCTTGATGAATCCGGCCGCCACAAGCTTGTTCACCTTCTCGCCAATGGCCCTGCGCTTTTCCTCGTCGAATCGGCGCAGTCGCTGCTTCACCGGTCTGGATCCGGCCCGGATATCAAGGGAGTGCTCGGCGACATCCCTCGGAATGCCTGGCATGTCCGAGGGACTCCACGCGAAGATGTCCATGTTCGCGCGGAGGAAGTCGACAAGCACGGCTTCCTATTTAGGGTCGAGGGAGTCACAGATCTTCACCGTCTTGCCGGACGAGGTGGAGGGGTCGAGCGGGACCTTCCTCAACCTATCGGACGGCTCGAAGGTGCCGGCGTGGCGCTTGGAGTCGAGGGCCTCGGAGACAGCCATGGCCTCAGCGTGCTCGATGGCCTCCACGTCACAGTTGAACGCGTGCTCGTAGGAGGAGCCAACAGTGATGACGCCGTTGGGACCCGGCATCTTGAGAAGGAGATATGTGTAGTTCGGGACCGCCATGAACTTCGCGTACGCGAGATGTCCGAGGATGCTGTGATAGGTTCCTCGGAAGTCAATCACGTCGAAGGTGATGACCTCCCTGGGATAGTTCCACGGCGTTCCGAAGACGACGGGGAGATCGATCTGCCCGTGGGGCCAAGCACGCTTGCCTGGCACGATGCCCTGAAAGGGAGAATTAGAGGGTCGGAGGTGCGGGCGCTCCATCCCCAACAGGCTGAGGGTGTCGGAGTAGAGAATGTTGAGGGCGCTGCCGCCATCCATCAGCACCTTGGTGAGCCGGACGTTACCGATGACAGGGTCCACCACGAGCGGGTATTTCCCTGGGTTCGGCACGTGGAGCGGGTGGTCATCGAGGCCATAGGTGATGGCCTTGGCAGACCACGGCAGGTACTGCGGCGTGGCGGGGCACACCGAGAACACCTCTCGGCATTCACGCTTGATCTGGCGCGGGGTGAGGTTCGCCGGGAGGCCTCCGATGATCATAAAAACATCGTGGACCTCTGGGAACCCATCGCCCTTGCCTTCCTCCTCCTTCTTCTTCTTGTCCTCGGGCGGGGGAGCTTCGATAGAATCGGCAAAGCCCAGTCACACTCCCCATGGTGTGCTTGACAGGAACTTGTGGAAGGGGCACGGCTTCTTGAGCATGTCGTCGAACGCCCGGGCCCCGGGCCTCGGGGTGCCTTGCGGTCGGCCGGCAATGACGAGGTCGTCCTTGGAGTCCTCCTCCCCCTGTTCCTTCTTGCCTTTCCTCCCCTTCCACTTGCCCCTCCTGTTCTTCTTGGGGTTGCGGGCTGCTGCTCCCTCGGCTCCTTCGTCCTTCCGCTTCCCTTTGTCGTTGGCGCCGTGGAAAATGGCTCCCACTGCCTCCTCGCCGGAGGCGAAGTTCGTTGCCACCTCGAACAGCTCGTTGGCAGTGGAAGGCATCTTTCTGCCCAGCTCATGGACCAGTTCCTTGCAGGTTGTTCCGTCTAGGAACGCGCTGATGATGGCGGTGCCGGCCACGTTGGGCAGCTCGGTGCACTTCTTGGAGAAGCGGCGGATAAAGTCGCGGAGCGACTCGTCGGGCTTCTGGCGGCAGCTGCGGAGATCCCGGGAGTTCCCGGGGCGCACGTATGTGCCCCCGGAAGTTCCCACAAAGACCTTGACCAGGTCGCCCTAGTCTAAGATCGTGCGGCGGGAAGGTGCTCCAGCCGGGGCCGAGAGCGTCGCCCAGTGGAGAGGAAGGTTGTGGATGATGAGCCTGCCGTCGCTCGCCCCGCCCGGTGGCAAGCCGGCGGTAGTCGTTGAGCGGACCTCGGGTTCGTCTTTCCCGGTACTTGGTGAAGGTGGCGGTGCCGAAACCGAAGGGAACCGGCGGCTGCGGATCTCCCGTGGCGAGGCCGGAGGGAAGAACCCCAGCGTCGTCACGGTCCTCGTCGCTGTCGCATCGCTGCCGCCTGGCTGCGGTGGCGGTCGCGTTCGTCCGCGTGCCCTTGCCTCCCTCCACGATGTTCGCGTCGTCGCGTCGTTGAGTACGCCGCGGTTGTCTGGATGCGCTCGCGAGCTGGCCTTCGCGAAGGATCCGGAGGTGGACTGAGGCCTCGCGCTCTCTCGGGGGCACCCTCGGGCTCCTCGTCCTCCCCGAGCACAAAGGCGTGAGGCTAAGCTCTCGGCCTGGCGAGGGCTGCGTGGTCTCGATGTAGCCCCGCACCTCGTCGCGGATGCGGCGCCCCTCCGGGGTGGAAGGCTCTGGCATCGCTCGGAGGAGTAGGGCCGCGGCTGCAACATTCTGGCTTGCACGCTGGAAGACGGGAGGATGGTCGCCCCTTTCGTCATTGACGATCCTCTGGTGGACGTCACGGGCGTGCTGCCGTGCCGCGGGGCTCGGGTTGTGCGCCGCGCGGTGGCCTTGCTCAAAAGCGCGTCTATCTTCTGCCGTAGGCGAGGGCGGCCGTGGTCAGAAAGCTTAGCCCTGAGGTCGCGGATGCTTCGACGGTGGGTCAACGTGGCTCCCCGAGGCGTGGGCTGCTGGGTCCTCCGCCCCTGGAGTGGTCGCGGGCGGTGGGGTCCGCCGCCCCCTGGCCCGGCGGACGAAGCACCCGGATCCCCCGGGTTGCAACCACCGGTGCGGGCCTCGACGGTGTGTCTAGGATCACGGTCCCGGCCATCGCCGTCGCTTGCCGTTGGCACCGGGCGCCAAGTTCCTCGACCTCCACGTGGTAGCATTCGCGCGTTGGATCGTGCATGTCGTCCCCGGAGTCGGAGTCGGGTAGCCGAAAGCGAAGGCGTGCTCAGGGATGAGCCTCCCCCGGATCTCGGTCCTCGAGGTAGCACCGGATTGGGTGGACGTGGCGCCGGGCCGCACCACTCTGCTTTGATCGACGTACTCCTCGTAGGCGTGGACGGATCCGCCGGGGATGTCCGTCTTGGGGCGCTCAGAGCGCCGCTGCCGCGACGTGGACGCCTCCTCCGAAGCTCCCATGGCGGGCGGAGACCAATGCCGCTGCTGAAGCGGCAAAGATTAGCCATGCCGAACGGTTGGCGTGGTGAGGGCGGGGCGCCGAGCATCCCTACGGGAGGCGCCCGCCCAGCCGCCCATGCGAGTCCTCCTCCCCGTCTGGCGGCGTCGGGCGAGCCCGCCCGCACCGCGGTGCCACGGTGCCTCTCCTGTGGGCCGGTGAAGGGTCCACCGGGCCTCGTCGAGAGGTCCCCGAGCCTCGGGCCGGGAGGAGCTCCATATCGTCATGGACTCCATTCGACACGAACTCAAGCTCTCCAAACCGGATCAAGGTCCCCGCCCAGCCGGGCCGGGGTGGAGAAGAGTTGGGGCTAGGAAGCCCCCACGAGGCGTGGTCACGGCCGCCGCCATCCGGAGTTTTTTATGGGAAGAGAAGCGAAACACGCATGAGCCCCCTACCGGGCGCGCCAACCGCCGGTGCTAGAACCGGTGGCCCTAGCACCAACGAGTGAATTTATGGTGCGTGCTCCCAACTCCGGTGGTGTGCAAGATGGACACAAGGATTTATACCGGGTTCGGGCAAGAGAAGGCCCTACGCCCAAAGTGGGGGTGAGGAGTTCTTGTATTATCTTGCACCGAGGTGCTCGTAGGTAGGGTGTACAAGCAATGAGAGAGGGACAGGGTCCCAAGTCTCGTGGGTGATTGAGTGGAGTGCCAATATCGGGCTCGTGTGTCTCTTATCCCCTACGGACTCCCGCCTCCCCCCCTTTATAGCCGTAAGGGGGAGGGCAGGTCCTTACAAGAGGTGGTCGTGTTCATGGCGAGGTCGTGGGCTTCGTCCTCCCATCGCCCGAGGCCTTAGAATGGGCAAAGCCGTCCGGGATCGTGATTTAGGCGGGGCGACGCCGCCTCCCCGCACTGTGGGCGGAATGACGGACGTCCCTGCTTGGAGTTGGCGGAGCGTGATGGAGGGGATGGTGGAGCCCTGTAGTTTGTTTGTAGCATTGACCCGCTCGAATCCGAGGCTCGGGAGGCCTCGGAGCTTGTCGCCGCACGGGGAGTGGTTGGAACGGCCGCGATGGTCGTCGGCCGGGTCGCCCATCCCGGGCTCGAGCTCACGGGGTGGACTGTTGGTTGATCGGAGGGGGCGTCCAGTCCACTTCCGCACGGGGGGAGTGACGCCGGCCGCCGCCGCTCAGCGTGGCGGATGGCACCCCGGAGTTCCCGCGATGGGACCTGGCGAGAGAGGTTAGGCGGCCTGGCGTTCCACGATGGCGGGCGTGGCCTTCACCGTGGAAGTCGCGTAAGCATGATCCCCGCGTGGGTCGTGACGGGACGACGCCCATCCCTCGCCGGGCGCGGGTCGCTCCCCGACATGGGATGAGGACGGGTGGTGGTGGATATGCGCCAAATCGCTGGTACGGCTTTGACCACTGGCGGTGCGTCCCGTCCGAGGCCCGGTCGCCAAGGGTTCTGGGCGGGACGGAAGCCGGAGGCTCGCCTGAGGCCCCGACGCCGAGGGCTCGGGCGAGGCGGAAAATGGAAGTTCGTCCCGAGGCCCCGGCGCCGGGGCCTCGGACGAGGCGGAGAATTGGCTCCCCGCCCGAACCCTTTTGGGGGGTAAGCTCGGATGGGCTAGAGGCGCGGCGCTTGCTCGGTGCCCCGGAGCCGCGGTCCGCATATTGTAGTGGGAGGCCCGTTGGGCTAAGGTTTGTGTTTGTTGGGCTCTCCTTAAGGGGGCCTTATTTCGGTCCCCGACACTGATAAACAAGCATATCTGATCCTTTTTGCTGTCCTTTCGACACGTATGTGTACGTGCCAAATTTAATCAGTGTCAGTGTGGGTACCCCTGTGGCTGTGCACAACATGAACACACACTCGTATACTACACACGGCAGTGGTGGTGGAAGCTGGAAACAGTTGCTCCGATCCTACACTATCGTGTAGGCGCCTTCTCTACAACTGTGTGCGTTTTCCAACTCCAAAGTGGTAGTACGCACGTTATTACTTCTTGCCAAATCCATATGGTTACAATGTCAACGGTCACATCCGTGGCGGTGGAAATTCTGAACGTACTCCTACGTTTCCTAGGGTGCAACAGTAGTGGCGCCTTGATCGACGACTAACAAGCAGGTTCCAGAAGAGTTTACCAGGGCTGGACAGTGTGTGCCGCACGAAACCGGCCCCTTCGGTACAACGTACAGTACACGTGATGAACGCGAGCGGCCTGCACAGTGATGCCGACTGATTGCCGCTGGGGATAAACATGATCGATGTTATACTTCCAGAGGGTGCAGACTAAGGTGGTCCGATCCGAGCATGATAATTACAGGTCGATAGGTAGACAAATATACAATCATCACGTAGCCTTATTCTAGCTACGCACAATTGTACACAAAGATACAGAGATTGCAAGTCCGATGACTGACAGGTTCTGGAGGCAAATGCAAAGTCAACTGGCCACGTTCCACCAGACCCAAAGACTGGAGGGCTTGGAATTCTGCACTTGGGGAAATTTGCTAGGGCCATTCGTCTTCGATGGTTGTGGAAAAAATGGGATGGAGAACAACAATTGTAAATTGGGTCGGATAACCCATGCACAAATAATGACAAGCTATTATTACTTCGATTATCGTGGGAGACGGCAACAATATCTCCTTTTGGCACAGTGCATGGTTTCAAGGTCTTCGCCCTTGTGATTTTGCATCCAGCGTCTATAATTTATCTAGCAGAATGAATCACTAGTACACAAACCATTTGGGTTAACACTAGCGTTTTATTTTTACTGGCGGTTTTCCTTTAGAACAGCCTGTAGAAATCGACCATATTTCTACAGGCGGTTCTCTTAAGGAACCGCCTGTAGAAATACGATTTCTACTAGCGGATTTCTTAAGAAACCGCCAAGAGAAATTGACTATTTTTACTGGCGGATTTCTTAAGAAAACCGCCAAGTAAAAATCGATTTCTACCGGGCGGTTTCTTAAGAAATCCGCCAAGAGAAATAATTTGAAATTAATTTTTGAGTTTTTAAACTTCCTCGGATGGAGAAACTTCTAAAATAAAAGTTGTAGATCTCAAAAAGTTATGAAACTTTGTAGTTGACAACTTTTTCATTTGAAGTCATCTTTTATAGAAAACTACGATCAAAATTTTGAAGTTTGAAATTTAAATTTTACAAATGACCTCGGATGGAGAAACACTCTAAATGAAAGTTGTAGATCTCAAAAAGTTATGAAACTTTGTAGTTCACCACTTTTTTCATTTGAAATCGTTTAGACCCTCAAATATTCAATTTACCGTCGGGTTTGTATAATATGTGGGAACAAAGATGGCATCTAGACCTTGAGTGACGTGTGGGTGGAGTGGTAGAGGGGGATACGCCGCCGGCGCGTCGCGGTTCGAACCCCCCATGGCGAATAGCGCGATTTTACACAAAAAAAATGCGTGACTTGCGACTTGCGACGGAGACAAACGCCCATATATTAACTCACATTAAATTGCTGTACCGTAGCGATTTTTTTTCGATTTTTCTAGATGAAGTTTTAAAGAGATGTTCAGCAGAAGATAACATAATCTAAGCGGTCAGTGAAATTTTCGCTGTTTTTATTCGAAACGTGAAATTCATGCCCTTTTATTAATTAAGAAATCTGATTATATATATATATATATATATATATATATATATATATATATATATATATATATATATATATAATCGTACGATGTCACTCTCAGTAAATCCACCACCGTCGCCACCACGTGTTACGTAGCGTAGCCTCAGCGTATGTAGAAGGGTAATAAAAATGTTTCTCTTTTTCTCTCTCTTTCCAATCCCCTCCCCTCGCCCCACAACAATATCGCATTGACGCTTGACAAATCGTTCATCGTATCCCCCTCCAGTCCTCTCCCGGGATCTCCTCCTCCTCCGGCTATAAATTCCGGCCCCAAATCACCCAATCCAGATGCGCAAACATCGAATCGTCTTCCCACTCGTGGCTGCCCTGCTCGTGCTGCTCGCCCTCGCCGTATCGTCCACCCGCAACGCACGAGAGGAGTCCATGGCGGCGGGCGGCATCAAGGACGTGCCGACGAACGAGAACGACCTCCACCTCCAGGAGCTCGCCCGCTTCGCCGTCGATGAGCACAACAAGAAGGCCGTAAGCCCTCGCTACCTTTTCTGCCGGTTTGATTGATACCCCTTTTCTCTGTGAAGTGCCCGTGTTCTGCTTCGTGGTTGTGCGGTGCTCACGGCTTTAGGGACCATGAATGAATTCCTAGGTAGCAGCTGCCTCGTTTAGGCCTAATTTGACTATCTATTGTACGAAAGTATAGTTGTTGTCCCAAACTGTGTAAATCTGAGCACCTTTATGGAGGCATGGCGTCAATTGCGCTACAGATCCAAACAAAGCTTTCCTACTGACCTAGTGTGATTTTTTTCTCCCTTCAGAGCGAGGTTCAGTAGGCAATCTTGGTCATGCAGAGATTTCTGCTGCCCATTGAATTCCATGTGGTCTTGGATTCATGAGTAATCACGTATCACCACTCAAGAGGTCACCTGAACAAACTGATCAACATTACTAATATTGAACTTTGAAGCCTAGTTAAATAAAATATTGATAAATTTGACAGGTCAAATGTTACTAATTTACTTTTTCTATGTGTGTGAGTCGGTAGTTTGGTCTTCACAAGGACCTCTAACAGGATTGATTAGTCAGATATAGGTGTGCTAACTCAGCAATTGCTTTTCTTCATTCAGTAGCAAAGTAGTAGTCACGTTAGCCTTTGATATCTGCTAATGTTTTGGTCGGTGATGCAAAATTTTGGATTGCAACTAACCTTTTGTGTTGCCCTCTGCAGAATGCTCTTCTGGGGTATGAGAAGCTAGTGAAGGCCAAGACACAAGTAGTTGCTGGCACGATGTACTATCTCACTGTTGAAGTGAAGGATGGCGAAGTCAAGAAGCTCTATGAAGCTAAGGTCTGGGAGAAGCCATGGGAGAACTTCAAGGAGCTGCAGGAATTTAAGCCTGTTGAAGAGGGTGCTAGCGCCTAAGGTAGATTTGTGCATATTTTACGTGGACTTCAATCAAACAAATTTCTGTCCTATGTGCAGCAAAGTATCATCTCTGTTCCTTATTTAAATGTTACATACTGTTTCATAACTATGTTTATTTTGCATCCTTAGACTTAGTGATAACACAACAAACAGTTCTTGGCATAATATAATTGGATTGGTCTTTTTTTTCCCTCAAAAGGAAGGGCAGGAACTCTTCCCATTCATTTAAGGTAGAAGAGCAAAAACAAGGTTCAGGCCGTGTGAGCCACACTGCTCAAGGCCAGCAACCGGAAAGAAAACTAGAAACCGATACAGTTACAGCCCAAATCCTCACAAGTAAGGTAGTACAGCACACCTGGATGAGTACCGAAAGAAAGGCTCCTGGGCATGGAGAACCAACCTGGCTATCTAATGAAGAGCACATCTCTTTTGAGTGATGCCTTTTTCACCTGTGCTGCAACACATTTGATGAATCTTTATGTTCCATATGATATTATGATATGATGTAAATTGCCAAGGAACAATTTATATTACGCTTAGACAATTTAGATTGGTCCTAGAGCAGTCGGCACAGAATTGATTTGTTGCTTGGTTTGTATGGCAATCAGTGATACTGGCCCAGTTCTGTTCATTGCTGAACAACGTATGTTCTGGTCCTTACGAGAGTTTTATATTAGCCTATTAGGTCTTTAGCTGTTCACTACTCATTGGGAGAGTGACATTGATCAAAATCTACCAATTGCAGGATCTCTCGTCTCCATGTGCAATTTTGCTGCCTGAACCGCAAAACAAAGTTGCAGAATAAGGAGCTGCTTCAGAACATGCCAGAGCATGCTCCCTTGTGTAATTTCATGAGCGTACAGTGCTCTTAATGTAATATCTTAAATTGCCGTGCCCTGTGTAATTGTAGTATCATGAATAACAGGTACTATTATGGATTCTAAATGTTAATAGTAGTATCATGAATAACAGGTACTATTATGGATTCTAAATGTGTATTAACTACCATCCATGGCGAAATTCTGAGTACTTTACTGAAGTCTCTGTTGGAATACAGTCTTTGTTGGAATACATGGCAGAATTCTCACATTGCTTTGCTGAAGTCTTTTGTCATGCAGAATTTTTTATCACATAACGATCCCATCCCATCTCAGCTTAGACAATTCAGATTATATCTTGTAAACCAAGCAAGCGCCTAGAGTGCAAAGTCAGCTACACCAGATGACCTGAGAGGATGCTTGCGATGACTTCGAAGCTGTTTGAGTGCCCTAGACTTCAGGATAATCAAAAGTTTTGCGTTCGAATCCGAGTTGTTCTTTGTTTAGGATGGGTATGATTGTTGCGTTTGACATCTATGGCTCACACAAGACGAGCTATTGGACACGAAAGTTTGCGGCAGCCACCTGATCTACTTGTTAAAACAGTCATGATTAATTTATTTTTTTTTTTGGTAAAATGACTTCAGGGTTTGCTGCTAGACAAATAAAACTTGAACGGTCATGAGTAATTTGGATTTTGGTAAAAATGGTCTCCTTATTTGCTGCTAGAAAAAAAAACTAAACAACAAATGGTGAGATGCACTATAGGTCTCTAAACTTACCTCATTCATCTGAGTAACTCTCAAAATAATCATCTAGCTCCTTCAACTTTTCATGTAGTTCATTTGAACCTAGCTAGATGAGAATGAAAAACATTAGGGATCCACAATGTATTTTACTTTTGAATAAATACGTCACTATAATAAACTTTATGATTTACTCCCTTCGTTTCAAATTATAAGTCGATTTGACTTTTTTGGTACATCCATTTTGCTATGTATCTAGATATAATAGTGTGTCTATATACATATTAAAATGGATGAACAAAAACATCAAAAGCGACTTATAATTTGGAAACAGAGAGTATTACTTTAATTCAAATATTGTGTCATAACAAAATGGCAATTAAATTCAATCACTATATTTTTTTTTACAAAATGACACTTTACACATGTAATTCTTCTATTTTTTTGATATAGCAAATTCAACATATTACATCTTAGTGCCATGTTGCATATTGAAGCCATTGTTTATGTCATTGTAGTAACTTTTAATTTTTTTTTATGTATTTGAGTCAACAAACCTTCTATGGCAGTGTCATTCGTGCTACCAAATTACGGTCCCTAAATTTATATAACGATATCATTTGGATTCCTAAACTGGTGTCGGATGACTAGTATTAATCCAAACAAGTTGTGACTTCCTCCATGCATTCGTGTGGCATGCTGATTACGTGCAGTGACTTGCTCCATCAACATTGGTGTGGCATGCTGATTGCATGTTGGTATGGACCTCATATGTGGGATCCACACATGTCAACATCGTTCTTCTCGCTCTAAAGGTTCCTCCATTCGCATTGCCTGCCAGTCATGGCTTCCTCCAAATCTAATGAATGCTCATTGATACAAAGACATTGTAAGGGACCCATAGGTTAGTCGACCTAAACCAGACATTATCCTCTCGTCCGTCTTAGTTTAACCCGGCTAACTACGGGTACTTCTGGAGACGCTATCGGCGAGATCCACAAGCAAATAACTTTATCAAGATGCAAAGATATACAAGCAAAGTACATGACCACACATCAAAGATTCTGTGTAGCCATGCACCCATTGGTGGCAATTTGTGCTTGTGTTGTTGGTATGTGCCACATGCATCTAGCCGTTCAAGTTTTTCTTTTTACTGGATCTTTTTTTTACTCTTTTTTTTGAGTGGATCTAGCCGTCAAAGTTCATCACCCTCCAGCGGTTGGGCAAGCAACGGTGTGGAGGCAGGTTCTACGGTCTGCAAGGTTGACAGACAACAGAATCAGACGGCGCACACTTTAGCTCGACAGGCTTTTAGTCATTCTCTTTCTTTGCCTCATTCACCCGAGGTCTCTTGTTCCTTTGCTCATAGCTCTCCCTGTCCTATTCGGACAATCTTGTAAGCTATTTGCATAGACCATGTAAACATTATCTCAGCCTCGTGATGCTGAAATGAAAAACTCCCGTTCATCGTAAAAAAAAAAGGTTGAAATGGCCAGCGAGCAAGCGACGTTTCGGCCCGCATGCACGGTCAGCATGGAGATCCACAACGTTTGGCAATGCAATGGGCCGTCCGTTGGTCCTTTGCAGTACATCCATACTGGATGGCGGCACTTCGTTTTTTAATAATCCCACATCGTTAGCTGAAGCCAATGCCAAAAGGGAGTCCTGCTATATGTGAGAACCGATGGCATTGTCGAAAGATTCAAGCAGCTGCGCAGTGGATACAGAGGTAACTATTCTTTCGCCTTTTACTAAAGAATAACGTGTGTGGGTGAACTATTCTTTCGTCTTTTACTGAAAAATACCGTGTATCCGCTGCAATAAGCAGCATACTAGCTCTCTTGTTGTCCATCAAATTTATCTTTGTACAACTATCAAAACCCTTTTTTCCTTCTCTAAGAATACATCCCTTATTTGGGTGAAATTGGTTATCAAGAATTTTGGTCTTGAAGAAGTGTTGGTTTCAATTAAATCGGTTAATTGTAATATATACTATTCTCCTGCAATAAAACAAAAGGGCACAATTTTAGTGTTTATAATATAATAAGTTAGAAAGAATTTTAGTTATTGGTTAATGCTAGGTTAAAACCGAATTTTGGTTAACCGAGTAACTCCAAAGGCTTAACCCAATAGGTTGCAAAAATTTCTTCTGTTCGATTAGTTCATTGGTTAATCAATTTTGGTCAATCCAGCTCTAGGTAAAAGCATCTTCTTCTCTTCTCCGTCTCCTCTTTCACTCAATCTCTCTTGTTTGCGGTGGCATGGCCCACATGCTCAATCTGCCCATAGATGACTGACTAGTTTGGGCTTGAGATGCCAGTGACAGAAGAGGGGGAAGGGAATTAAGAAAAAGAGGCTGCTTACTCCTCTCTATTTTGTGTGACTGAAAAAATATATAGAGAGGCATTTTTTCACTGCATTCTCTAATACGATAGTTTTTAAGAAAAGGGAATCATTTTTCTCAATCTAGGCCTTGTTTAGTTCATGCGCAAGTTGCAAGTTTTTCCACTTTCTCTCCATCACATCAATTTCTACCCGCATGCATGGAGCATTAAATGTTAGTGAAAAAATAACTAATTAGACAGTTTTGTTGTAAATCACGAGACGAATCTTTTGAGCCTAGTTGGGCCACGATTGGACAATATTTGCCAAATACAAACGAAAGCGCTACAGTTGCTCAGATTGCAGAAACTTTCAATCTGTGCCCTTTGAAATGTAGAAATCTCAGGAGGTCATATTCAGTGCTCAGTTCTGCTGCATACGCATACCTTCCGGGATGGATATGGACCAGGTAAAGGCCCAGAGCCCAGATGATCTCTACTATAATGGAATACTTAAATTATACTTCGTCCACCCAAAAATATGTCCCCCGCTGAGGGACTCTAACCATTACACACCCCATAAGATATACTCAGGAATTAGTCTCTATTAAAATCATCTTATTCTACTATAATGGAATACTTAAATTATACTTCATCCACCCAAGAATATGTCCCCCGCTGAGGACCTCTAACCATTACGCACCCCATAAGATGTACCCAGAAATTAGTCTCTATTAAAATCAAAGGGTAATAAACATCCCACTCAGATTTGAACGCGATCCGATGGGCGGGATGCCTCTCGAGGGCTTCAGCGCCCCTACCAAAGCTTCGGCGCGACGAGAAGTCTCGGCGCCTCTAGCCCCGCACCCGCCTCGCCCTCGCCCCGGATCACGCCGCCCCCGACGCACCTGGGCGTCGCCGCGGCGTCGCCGCCTCCGCTGCTACGCCCATCACGCCGCGAGCCCGTTCTACCAATCTCCATCGTCCTCGCCGTGAGCCCGCGCCATCGTCGCCCGCACGCCGCCGCCTCCATGACCTGCTCCGTCGTCCCCACCTCGTGCATGCGCTGTCGTCCTCGCCGTGCCGCCGCCTCCACGACCTGTTCCGTCATCCCGCCGTGCGCTCGCGTCGTCATCCTCGCCGTGCCGCCACCTCCACGACCTGCTCCGTCGTCCCCGCCGTGCGGCCGCGCCGTCGTCCTTGCCTGCTTCGTGAAGGTTTTGCCGCCTGTACTGCTCTCCAACCAGCACCGAATCTCCGTGCTGTCCTCACATCAGACCTCGCCTCAACCCCGCGCTTCACCTGCTTCGCGTCCCTCCCTCACATCAATCCGGGCTCTCAGCCATGGAGTCAGTTGCCAGCACCATCCGCGGCCGTGGTGGCAGCACAGAAGTTTGGTCCTGTATACCATTTTTTTTCTTCTAGGCTAATAAACAGTCAGGTATGTCGTCACTCTTGTTGATTTCATCGTATCGAACATAGAGATGCTGCTGGAAGAGAAGCCTATCAAATCAGAATCGGAAAAGGGAAGAAACTCTGTCCTCACCTATTTGAAATAATTTCAGGAATTTCAGGATTAGCAGTTAATCACAGTGCCATGACCTGTCCATAGTTGATTGCTTATATCTGGATTTTGGTTTGCGCAAGAACAGAATCGCAAAAACATTATGTTCGCATCAGCTTCTAGCATTTGCAATTTGTTATCTGTGTTTTAACTCGATTATTTATATCTCTTGTTAATCAAAGTTCGATCTATTGGTATTGCTGAATGTTCACAATGCATGCCTCCTCAATGAAGCAGCTGACTAAGGCCATTGATTTAATAAGCTAATTAATTTAGCAGCTTCCAGGGGGACAATTTCTATAATCCTTGTATATTCCTCAAGTGTTGGAGGGACTGGATAACAAAGGGGAGAGTGAGGGTGCATTCAGTTGTTCTCTATTGAAACAAATAGAGTGTATTTATATAGTTAATGCATCTACTTTTCTTATGTAATGGATTACGTGGATTTTATAACTTTTATCCATAGCTTTATGGAGGTATCTGCTCAATGTTGAGAAGGCAGAAGGGATCATATATGTGACACATGTTTTTCAGTGTAAGTGCAAAGTGGCACCAAGATGTTTTCCATTTAATGTGCTTTTACTGAATCTTCTGTTGTCTTCCTACAGACTGCAAGGATGGCAGGTCATCTCCCAGATCCAAGTGAAAAGATGTTTTTGAAAACAAGCCTTGTTAGATTTGGTCTTGTTCTTGGTTCAAATGGCAAGTGGTTCTGAACCCACAATACTAAGGTTGTTTGATTGGTAGAGCTACTTGATGAGGCTAAAGTATTTCAGTTTATGCAGTAAAATTATGGCCATATAGTTTTTTTTTTCCCTGTACTTCTCACTGCTTTTTCTTTGGATTGAACTGGGCATGTCGATATAATGTGCAAGTGATGCAAGAGCCTATGTCATCCAGGAGTTGGCCTTGTTCCTGCCATCCAAGAGCATCCTTAAGGGATTTAATTTCAAGGTATGCGAGCTCCTCCAGTTTTTTTTTTGATCTTGTGATTAATTTTGTCGATTTATGATATTCTATTTTCTTGCTTTATGGACATGTCAGGTACACTTCTATTTTGGGATGCCGTTTTACTAAGATCATCCTTTGCACCTGCTCTTGAGAGCCACTAATTGACAACCATGTCGGCGGCGTGTTGTTGTCCTGCAGCACAGGCAGATGATGTCTACATCATTCCAGTACATCCAATTTTCTTAAACAAGTTTACTTCATTCAGTTCCAACATGGTTTCTGACTTGTTTTTGTTCACAACAATTTAGCCAGGTTTAAAGCACTTTGTTCTGTTACTTGCAGTCAAGCAAAAAGGCACATGATGCTGCAGTTTCTAGATGCGGGTATCAGAAAAAAGTTTTTTATTCCAATGAACTACAGGTGCTATGACTAGCTAATCCTGGATAAGTTCTATGACCAGCTAATCCTGGATGAAGTTCCTCTCCATTTATAGAAAAGATTCTTAATAAAACCAGTGGTTTCTTAATTAGCATAAATGTCTATTCATGAATGTAACTCAGGGACATCAAGAACACTATTCTGGCATGATGTGGCCTCCCGACATGCCTGAACTGTAACCATGGTATTTGTAGATTTGTGACAATGAAGCTTCTTCCTCAATCAGTGCTAGATCGATCCACATAGCAGGTATGACAGATTATATTGCAGTGATATATTGTCCTCATGTTTCTTGTTTATTGAGAATCAGATGTAGAGAGACCTTAGATCCTGCCTTCTCTAGAAGCTGGCAGTTCATGAAATCCAAGTTTTTTTTTCTAAAAAAGAGCTTTAGCAGGTTAAACTTGACTGAAATTGTTCTTTTACTATTGCAGCTTCAACTATTTGGTTTGAGCTCCTTTCAGAACCAACAGATCAAGATGTTGACCTGCTTGGCAGTGTAAAATTATACAATTTTAGCATTATTTTTAACACATGGGTACATGGGCTCATGTTGCTTCTGTCTTATTTCAGGTTCCAGAGGGCTCATGGCCTTGCAACTGCTACTCTGCATAATAGATGATGATAGAGGCATGTCCAAATGCGATTGGTTAAATAATAGTATCTAAATTGTATGCATCTTTCTCAATTAATCTTTTTTTCTTGTGTTTTTAATAATTCAAATAATCGTCTTTCCTGATCTCTCATCATATATACTAGAGGTTGTAGGTAGGCTGTTTTTTTTAGCTGCACTTGCATGTTTGTCGAGCCTGATCATCCAGATCTCAAGAATCAAATTAGGATTATATGATATGATTGTTTTCTGGAATACTTCAGTACTCAAATTAGAGTCTGAATTTTTCAAACCATAATTTCATTTTTGTTAGGCCATACACTTATTCTTGCTTCTACTGTATATAGGGCTTCTGATATAGTGTTTGGGGTGGCTGTTCGAAATATTGCATGTAGAAACAATTTGGACTCATCTTGCATTGGTTGGTTGTTAAAAGGGATTTTTAAAAAAAGGGAGATTGCCTGCATAGTCAATCATCTTGCAAAATTAACTTTGAGCATTGTTTGTTTGATGATCTCAGTGGCCGTAGGTATAGGGCATACCATCCCTTTTATCTGTGTTTTTTTATCCCTTTTGGCTGTTCGAAATATACTAGAGGTTGCATGTAGATATCACTCTTTATCTGTGTTTTTTTAGGCAAGGCTTGCATTTTGCAAGTTCACGGTGACTCCATCTACTTTACTCATCTTGACTTTTTTTTCCCTGACAATGGTATACTGATTCTGAATGAAATGGAGCAAACTGCTAGTTGTAGCTAGGGATGTTTTTGAACCAATAGCTAAAATGTGAATTTGTGATAGAAAAACTTGTCATCTTCAATATGTTTACCTATGCTACTCTTTGGGCAATTAGGAGTTATACTTTGGGCCAATCATCTCATTGGGAATCTGCTGATGAACACAACAAATTTCTGTACGATTGTATCATGGTGATGTGTTTGCCAATTGAAGCCTAATGGTGTGCATTGTCATGAAAGTAAACTAATAAGTGTTACTAATTTTAATATTTTGTTCCTACTGTGTTGAGTATGATGCAATCTTGGAATAAATATCCTTTTACTGGTCCGGTTATTTGCTCTTTAATCTTGGGGAAAAAATATTGTTGTTTGTTGTTTTCATGTGCATCTTCTAAAATAAAACCGTAGCGTTAGCACGGGCACTATACTAGTAATGCCAAGGAGACCGGTGCTGGTTCGTGCATTTTTCCCGCGGTACAAAAACCGAGAAATTTCGATATTTAATATTGAAATAAGCAAGCTCACATATTTTAAAAATCATTTCACGCGCTTTTTGAATATTTAACTATGTGGCGAGTTCTGCAGTACACAAAATGCTCGTACACGTACAGCACCAGAAAACAGTTAATGGTACATAAATTTGCAGCAGCAGCAGCAGGAGGTTCGAGAACCGGGAATGCAGATGCCAGGACGCATGCAGACGGCTCACATCTCCGACGGGACACGCCTGTACAGCTCCTCCTTGTCCAGGCGCGGCGTGGCGACGGCCTGCAGCGGCGTGGCCATGAAGGTGACGAGCCCGGGGACTCCATCATGCTCACGTCCTCGCGCCGGGTCCCTCCGGCAGCGTCCACCTGAAGTGGTGCACCATGTGCCCGATCATGGACGCCACGAGGTTGATCCCGAGCTGCGCGCCGGGGCACACCCGGCGGCCGGCGCCGAACGGCAGCACGCGGAAGTCGGCGCCCTTGATGTCGATGCTCTCCCGGAGGAACCGCTCCGGCCGGAACTCGAGCGGGTCGTCCCACACCGCGGGGTCGCGCGCCACCGCCCACACGTTGACGACGACGTTGGCGCCCCTGGGGATGTCGTAGCCGGCGATCTTGACGCCGGCGCTGGCCCTGTGCGGGAGCATCAGCGGCGTCGGCGGGTGCAGGCGGAGCGACTCCTTGACGACGGCCTGCAGGTACGGCAGGTTGGGGAAGTCCGTCTCCGACAGGACGCGGTCGCGGCCGACGACGCTGTCCAGCTCCTCCTGCAGCTTCTCCTGCACGCTGGGGTTCCTCAGCAGCTCCGCCATTGCCCACTCCACCGAGATCACCGTCGTGTCCGTGCCGGCGGTGATCATGTCCCAGAGGAGGCCGATGACGGTGTCGTCGCTGAGGTCGTACTTGTCCCTGAGGGTGAAGAGCGCGTCGACGAAATGCTGCTGGGCGCCGCGCTGCTTGAGGGCCTCGGCCTGCTCCTCCATGATCTTCACGGTGAGGCGGTCGCGCCGGTCGCCGTGGGCTTTCAAGACCTGCTCGTCGACCGGGGCCAGCCACCGCAGCCACGGGATGTGCTGCGCGATGGAGAGGGACGCGCCGATCTTGATGCCGTTGTGGACGATCCCCTTGAACTCGCGCCCTTGCTCGTCCAGCTCGCCGGCCGCGTTCACGAACCGCTTCCCGAAGGCAAGCCGCGTGATGTTGTTGAAGGCCACCATCGAGAGGTGGTTCTTTACCACCAAGGGCTTCCCTTCATTGCCTGCGTACATGTAGTGTAAGACTGTATAAGTGGAGTTCCATTGAGAACGGCACAGTGAATGAATAGGTACTAGTACGTAGTTTATATGTTACGCACAACACTGCAAAAGATATTGCGTGTTTTCCTCACCAATATAATTGCCTCCGTCTCGAAATATAGCCAATATAGCTAGTAATTGAACATAATTCGTAAACAAAATGATTAACATTTATGGCACCAATGACACGTTGGGACTTTCTCATGCAACTTTAGTCAAATCTAACATAGCCTGACTTAAGACAAACCTAGAACTAGCTAAAATATGGGTCTTAGGGAGTAATGTCTTGCTTACATTTATTGAGTATAAGTGTATAACACAAAAATTTTGCTAAAAAATGTATAACTCAAGTATAATAATGGTACAGGAGCCTCATGTTGAAAGGTAGGCATCAGAACTGTCAATATCAAATATTCACCTTTACAAATGATTTCATAATAATACAATTTTGTTCGTATTTGTTCAGTTAAACTCAAAGAGAAGACTTGGGGTAGGTAGAACAGTTACATCTCAGTTTTGTCTGAAGCGTCAGCAAAAGTTTTTATCGCAAATGTTATTGGAAGGAGAAAACAAGAACAAGTTCGCACTCTCTGATTAATAATAATGAGTTGTAGTCAGGCAAACACTAAGGTTTCTATTTTCTAACTCTCGTGCCCTTTCAGCGCCCAGGTATGGCTGGCGGTCCTCGCATCTACCACCCTGGACGCCCTCTTCGCCCCGAACCCGTCCTTCTGGGAATGGTGGATCGGCACTAGGAAGCGCGTTCCCAAGGCTGCGCGCCGTGGCTTCGACTCGCTCTGCCTCCTTACCGGCTGGTGCATCTGGAAGGAGCGGAACCGGCGTACGTTCGACGACGCGTCCAGCACCTGTGCCGCAGTGGTCCAGGCCATCTTCGAGGAGGCCAGGCTTTGGAACTCAGCTGGCTTCAAGCAGACTGCTACCATCCTACCGCTAGCCCGGACCGCCTGTGGCGTCGCAAAATCTTGTACCTCTGTAGCTTGCCTCCTCGGCCGCTCAGGCAACCAGTGTAATCGTCCTTGTTAGTTAACCGTAACCACGCTAAGCCTGTTTATCGTGGTTATAGTTAACTAACCGTGTACTCTCCTTCCACTTAATGAAACACGTGCCGCAGAGGTACGTTCGCGAAAAAAAAAAAAGAAATGAAATAGATTTCCAAAAAAGCAAACAGAGTGTTAACTAACTAGTCATGATGGTTGTCTTTCAATTCACCTGGAAATTAAATCACCAGCAACAGAGAGAAAACCAAGAGCGAGAAGATGCTAGAATAGTGGTAGTAATTTCTGGTTGGTTTAATCATTACCAGGCTCGGTGACGGCCTTGTAGACGGACTCGACCATGGCGGTGACCTCGTCCTCGCGGATGGGCCTGAGCGCCTCGAGGCGGCGCTGCGTGAAGAGCTCGAGGTTGCAGAGCTTGCGCACCTTGATGTAGTGCGGGCCGTAGTCGGCCCAGATGAGGTCCTGGCCGCCGCGGCTGAATCGCTCGGTGGAGCGGTCCCGGCAGCGGTCGGCGAGGTGCTGGTCGTGCGTCTTGAGCACCTCCTTGGCCAGCTCCGACGTGGACACCACCACCGTCGGCGTCGTGCCCAGCCACACCGTCATGATGGGCCCGTACCGGCGCGCCCACTCCTGGTAGCACCGGCACCGCACCGGCTGCACGTCGAACAGGTTGCCCACCACGGGCCGCCGCCGCGGCCCCGGCGGCAGCTTGCCGTACAGGAGGCGGTTCAGGAGGAGCAGCGACACGGGGACGAGCGCCGCCAGGGCCACCGCCACTGAGAGGAGGAAGGACGCCGTCTCCATGGCTGGCCGCTGGATGGCTGACTGGCTGGTGGTGCCGGCCGGCTCTACTCTTTGCCTTTATGGAGATGGAGCTAGCCGGACGGACTGCCGGAGTGGTAGTTGGTTTGTGCCCGTGGTGGGTTGGTTTGCGCAGCCAGCAGATGGCTGGCTTATCGACACGGCTGGACTGGACGGTGATGCAAGCTGCAATAGCAAGTACTTAGGTGTCCTGAAAGTCTGAAACGCTGGCTGCTTGCCTGCCTCGCAAGCTGCTACTACAACGCAGGCAATTCAGAGTGTGGAGACATACAAAAACAAATTTTACCTTCGCATCGATGCGAGTAGACTAGTTACAGCACTGTGGCTATTTTTCTTATCAGGTGCCTTCCTCAACAATAATGGCATCTTGGAACAGAGGGAGACGTGGAAAATGAGTGAGCCAGGAAAACACGCTGGAGACCTCTGCTGCGCTACGCTCGTTTTGTCTTTTCGTCGTTTTTTTTTTTTGAATGAATGAACTGGAGGGGTCTTTTCGTCGTCTTTGAAAAATGGGATTCCAGAAGACCGACTGACCGGACCGGATACGTTCGTTTTTCTAGCTTTTTTCTTTGTGGTGAAAAGAGAAGAGAAGCCTAATACTCTAGTATATTGTTCTCATTAGAAAAGTACTACTATTAGAAAAGTATTTGTCCCACTATTCCTAGTCAAATCTAATTATTCTCAAGCACATTAACACACTGATTGCAATGCTAATATGTTACTGGTCTCTCTGGCCAATCCCTGGACCCTGCTGGTGGAATTAGTAATAGTTCACTGTCAAGTCCCAATCAGTCATCGTCAGCAAATAACAGGCGGATTGCGGGATCCATGATCAAACACGTACGGCTTCTCTGGCTGCCCCCCCACACCCACAGCGACGGGCACGACTAGTGTGCGGCGGGCTGAGAAGGGAGATGCATGTGAAATGTGTATGACTTGCGCTCGTTTCTTCGCATAAGTAGTGGCTCAGAGGATGCTACAACAGGGAGTCAGGGACCAATGCAATCCATCGTTGGACGATGCATGCAGTTAAGTGTCCAAGTGTAATTGATGACCTTTTGTCCCTTTTGTCCACGTAGTAGGTATATACACAATATAAATTCTTCGCAAAAGAACATACATATAAATAATTTCACAATTTCTAAGTTACCCACGTGCGAAGAAACAACAGAGTGTTCAACGTCCACAGCATCCGACGTAATCTTTGCAGTGACCAGAGAGGCGTCTGAGTGGGCGGCCGCAGGGTTCGCGCCACTATCGGCGCTCGAGCTACTTTTGTCACAAAATCAGGGTGCTATGTAATAACTAGAACTTGGATCCAGTAGTTTAGGAATCTATCCTCAGCGCCTTATGGCCACTCGCCTTGACTCGCCCTCGCGATCTGGAACTGTACCGTAATTGCTTCCCTCTTAATGAAAAACGGACATTCAACCCGGTCGCGAAAAAAAAGTTACCCACGTGGGAAGGAGCCCATGCATGGCTTCTTCAAACCTACGGTGGTACACAACAGTGACTCAGTGAGTCTGTGAGTGGCGTGTTTGGTTTGAGCCTTGTAGGCAGTGTCTGACTAACATGCGAAATATGACGACGTCTAGGATTATTGTTTGACCCAGGCAGCTCCGGTAAGAGCCAACCGCAGTGTATAATCACTCTTATAAATTGCTCAATATGTGTTCCATTCCATTCTATTGCCGGAACTCGTGGTCCGTCGTGCTCTACTCCATTTTAGGGAGGCTACGGCAGCCACGTATTGCGCAAGTGTGCCAGCTGTGAGCTGTGAGTCTGTGACATTATTTTCGCGTTTGCGCCAGCATTGCGCCGACAGTTCAGGTTCAGGTCCCCCCTGGCTGACGCTACGTCCGCTTCGATTCAATGGCGGCCACGCAGCCCAAGCGTGCGTTGTCGATCTGTGGACGTGAACGTGAACGCGAGTTTCCGGCCGTGAGCGTGCCATGTCTTGAGCTTCCGGTTCGCTACTGATCTGTGGTAGGTGCCAAGGTCGCAGTACGTGGTTGTTGCGCTCCGGGCAAGACTGCCGTGCACACATCTGCACAAGAGACAGAGTTAACAGGCAGAGGCAGAAAAACTCGATGGTTGTTGGAACCGCGCACGGGGGAGCCTTCGGTATAACGGAGGCCCAGTTGTAAATAAGAGCAGCCCACGTAAGGCATTCGAAAAGGCCGACTACCTCTGTAAGCGCACGCTCAAGCAGTATTTGCAGTGAGTGGCGTTCCTTCGCATAAGTAGTGGCTCAGGGGATGCCACAACAGGGACCAATGCAATCTGTCGTTGCACGATGCATGCAGTTAAGTGTCCAAGTGTAATTGATGACCTTTTGTCCTTTTTTATCCACGTATAGTAGGTAGGAGTATATATACAATATGAATTCTTAGCAAAAAGAATATACAATACAATATAAGTAATTTCACAATTTCTGAGTTACCCACGTGGGAAGGAGCCCATGTCTTCAAACCTGCGGTAGACAACAGTGAGTGGCGTGTTTGGTTTGAGCCTGGTAGGCAGGGTCTGACTAGACATGCGAAATATGACGACTAGGATTATTGTTTGACCCAGGCAGCTCCGGTAAGAGCCAACCGCAGTGTATAAACATAATACTAACTCTTATAAAGTGCTCAATATGTGTGTTGCATACGTGATCCACACTTCAGGCTGGGCATTCGGTTTTAACTGACAGTTCAGTTCATTTTTTCAGCCGATCAGTTTATCTCAGAAGGGAAAACCAACAGATATGTATTCGGTTTCTTAGTTTGGTGTCATTTTTTAACTGACACTTCAGGCTGCTCGTTTTGATGGTGATGGGCAACAAAGTGTACAAAAGTTACCCCGAACCTGTTAGTGTGACAGGGTCCGTATGCCGTGCTTAGGTACTCTTGTTGTGTCAGCTATGTACAGCGAGTCAGACACCAATGCTAGACCGACCTGTAGTCGCTCCCGGTCTCTTTTTTATCTGCGCTCAAACAAAACTAATCCTAGCACTGTGTTATGCGAATGTTACTAACTCAGGGATCGTGAATAATCCTCTGCTAATGACCATTTCTCTCTTCTTGCAGCCTGGCCCGAATTCCCTGTTTTCTTTCCCTTTCATTCCATCGCCGGAACTCGTGGTTCGTCGTGCTATACTCCATTTTTAGGGCGGTTACGCCATCCACGTATTGCGCAAGGGTGCCAGCTGTGAGCTGCGAGTCGATCTGTGACGTTATTTTCGCGTTCCATTCAATCCGACAGTTGAGGTTCAGCCGTTCAGGTCCCCCTGCTTCAATTCAATGGCGGCCACGCAGCCCAAGCGTGCGTTGTCGATCTGTGGACGTGAACGTGAACGTGAGTTTCCGGCCGTGAGCGTGCCATGTCTTGAGCTTCCGGTTCGCTAGTGATCTGTGGGAGGTGACAAGGTCGCAGTACGTGGCTGTTGCGCCCTGGGCAAGGATGCCGTGCTAGCTACTGTCTGCAGCAGAGCACACATCTGATTGTAACGATCTTTCACTATTGAAAAGCAATTACAAGAATTTTGGGATACAAGTTGGGGAACAATCAGATAGAATCTAGATTGGTAATAGCAGGGATAGAGGGGACAAGCAAGAACAGGCAGGGAGGGACTGACTCTTTTTTTTTTCATTATTCAAAAAAAGAGTCAGGTTCTGTTTGATGCCTCTGATGTCTTCCCTTCTTCACCTTTGTACTCTTGTTGGCCCCTTTCAGTTGACTTGGGCCAAACTCATGTGTTCATTTTGCTGTAGCCCAACTACGCCTAGTACATGACACTGAATCTACACTGAGTGATAGCCTGAGAAAAAAGTCTACTTTAGGTCCCTTAATTTTTTTTATGAAGAATCTACATATCATCCTTTAACTTTAAAACCAGATAAAATACATTCCTCAACCTTTAAAACCGTTCATATTACATTTCTCGGTGGTTTTCAATAGTGGTTTTGCTATAGTAAAGATGGTTTACTACAGTAACCATGGTTTTGCCTTTTTTTATTTATTTTGGTTGAATTTTTTAAAAAATCATAGTAAATCATAGAAAAATCATAAAATAGAAAATCTAATTTTATTGAACTCCACATGAGTAGATCTACATGGTAAACATATAATATGGTATACTTTAATATAAATTTTTTTACTGTATAATTTATTTTAATTACAGAAATGCACAATCTAAAGCTAGAGTAAAACCTTTGTACCAAAGTATATCGTATTATGTATTCACTGTGTAGTTCTACTTACGTGGAGTCTAAAAAAAATTAGATTTTCTATTTTATGGTTTTTCTATGATTTACTATGATTTTTTCAAACATTCAGCCAAAATAAATAAAAAAATACAAAACCATTGTTACTATAGCAAAACTACTCGAAACCGCCGAGAGATGAAATATGAACAGTTTTAAAAAGTCAAAGGATGTGTTTTGTTCGATTTTAAAGTTCAAGGATGATATGCAGACTTTCGTACAAAATTAAGGATTTAAAGTAGACTTTTTTTTAGCCTGACGGGCAGAGGCAGAACACTCGATGGGGGTTGGAACAGCGAGCCTTCGGTTGCGTTCAGCATCATACATGTAGTGTGATGTACATGGAGGCCCGGTTATAAATAAGCAGCAGCCCACGTAAGGCATACGAGAAGGCCGCTTGCTCCTGCACGCACGCATTGCTCAAGTAGCATAAGCAGCAGCCCACGTAAGGCAAATATTTTTTTAACTGCAAAGATGAAAACACTTTTTTTTTTTGGAAAGATCCGGTCATCTGGCTTTGATTTATAATAAGAAGGTAGCAAACAACCGTTACATGCGCGAGGAGCGCTACCTGCCACAGCCTAGGCTGCGGAGGTTTGAGGTTTTACATGAATCTATTACATACTAGAAAGTTGCTCAACTGCTAGCGGCGGAGGCTTAAGGACCTCCCCTCCAGATGAAAACACTTTGAACTGGGACATGGAGGCAATTTAAATTGTTTTATTAA
Organism: Chrysopogon serrulatus; assembly: GCA_015844335.1. Classification (NCBI taxonomy): domain Eukaryota; kingdom Viridiplantae; phylum Streptophyta; class Magnoliopsida; order Poales; family Poaceae; genus Chrysopogon; species Chrysopogon serrulatus. The sequence goes on along the minus strand of JADLZL010004861.1, from coordinate 1,445 downwards.
TAGTTGAGGGGGTAGGATGTCCAGTTTCAAATTTTGAGGGGGAAAATCAAACCACTTCGAACCGGGACACGGAGGTAATTTTAAATGTTTTAATATTTGAGGTGGGTAGGATGTCCAGTTTTAAACTTGTAGGAGGAAAATCGTAGCACGATGATAGTTCACGAAGATAAAATGGGTTATTTCGGTTTAACGTTGGAAACAACATAGCAACCCTCATAGTTAGTGGGCTAGCCCATTTATATTGCATCCCTAGTTGAGCTTTACAAAAATACAAATTAGGGTTCGGTCACAAGTTTGCAATAATTTCCATCTTCTTCTTCTTCTTCTTCTTCTTCTTCTGATCTGATGGAAAAGTAGGACGACCTGCCGCTTGATGATCATGCTACCGATGTCAATATTTCTTTTTGGACAACATCAATAATGTGTTGAAGTGGAACCATCTGAGAAGAGTGGGTGACAGATGATGGGCCGCGGTTCTCACCCTGCATGCAGGAACTAGGAACGCACCGAGATCGGGTGCTGTGCCTGTTGCGTGGACGACGTGTACTGTTCCTTGGTCACACGAGTAAAGCTTACGTGTTTGTCACATACTAGAGCATGTGGATCAGATCAAAATACCCAACACCCTACTGTGCTGCCACTGCTGAGAGGGAGACCGTGTGCGCTCCCATGCACACGCGCACCCCATTATTCCCAGCGACCAGCGTAAACGACAGCCACCACCAGCAAATGAAGGGACGCTCCAGCAACAGCGTCCACCCGGCTGCCCCGACGGGAGCCGACAGCGCCTCCCAATAATTCCCCTGGAGCAGCCCCCCACCACGGAAGCGTTCCAGCGTGCTCACAGCAAATCTGTACGTGAGCACAGCCGCACGCGGGGGCCGGGCAGGGGGCAGAGCGCGGGGCCGACAGGGCGAGCTCGACCGTGCGCAGTTCCAGCCTCCAGGCCGGCCGCGGGTGGCCGAGCGGTCGAGTCCGGCGCCCCGAGTGCCGGACGCCTGGCTGTCCTACGACTACACGAGTGCGAGGCAATCATGTATGAGAGGGCGTTTTGCCTCCGTTCGCCGAGGCCGGGCTCCCCCGCAGCGCACCTTGGGACTGTCGTCTTGGTTCTATTCTTAGCCAGTCTGCGTCTGCATATTGTATCTGCTCCCTCCGTTCTAGAATTATAGTCGTTTTAAGTGTACGTGCTACAAGTTTGATTTGATTTATACAAAATACGTACAACACATTAGAAACAAAACTTAAGATTATATCAACTTCCAAAGCAAGAAAAAAATGTTCATGGCTTGTAAAAAAAAAATTGTAGCTGCATTGCACAATAAGGAGAAACAGCAGGGTTGTAGCACACCATGCAAAACCAAAAATGTTGCACAACAATAATCATTCGGTATGTGCTCAGAACGTTAAGAGAATATATATTTTTAACATCACAAGCAATGCAT
>JADLZL010004860.1:0-19793 GCA_015844335.1 Chrysopogon serrulatus | reverse complement strand
ACTAGGAAGCTAACGTCAAATGATAAAACTTTGGAAAACATACATACTAGAATGGATACTTTTTGCTTGCTGCATAAAGGAATCGGCACATGGCTTTAATAAAAATATTAAGAATCACAATTGCTCGGTTAGGCTGCTGCTTTGTTTCTCCATTGGAGAAAGGCGAGATTCACAGGCCAACTTGAGAGGAAGATTTAGCTGCTAGCTTATTGATATTCTGGCATGCAGCATGTATCATGTGAGCTGCGGATGTGCGAGTGGAGTTGACCACTCTCTACCGAGGAGAAGATCGCAGGAGACACTTTGGAGAAGACCCTATGCATTCCTAACTATCTCAATAGGGATGTCTCTGACTTTCCGAGGAGGCTATGCTCTGCGACTTCGGCGCAGTGTCAACTTATCATGCCAAAAGGTAATTTATGAAATATTAAATGATCCCACGTTGTACATAAATATGCGTTTGCATCTTGCGGAATCTGTAGCATCATTTTGCTACCACGAGGAGTACTAGAAAGAGAGTTGTCTCATTAAGAGTGGGGCAATCGCACTTAGTCAGTTGACTTCGATGGTCATAGAAAGCGAGGGAGTGAGATGATAAGGCACCCATCATTTGGGCAGAGACCATTCCTATGCGCAACGTAGCTTCATCATAGCATAGCGAGCACGCGAAGATCGATTTACTGACCATCCAAGGACAAGAAGGAGAGAGAGTCACGTTCAGAGCCGGCGTCTGACGGCCTCTGCACGGCCCGAAGCAATTCCAACAACAAGAGAAGAGCAAGAACGACAACCAATGCAGAGAGAGAAGAAGAACAAACGAGAAACAATAGAAGATGGAGGAGGACCAAGCATGCACTGAGCGACAGCTCGGCTTAATGCTTTGCTCTCAACACAGCGGAAAAGCGACGTCACACGCTACCCAAGCCATTTCGATCAAGAGAGGTAGATCCGGGTGTCCCCAATCATTGAATGCACAATTAAGAGCACACGCTTTTCCTCACACCGTCTGCGACAACTGGATCGGTACAGCAACGTAATGTCAAAAGCAGGTATATGATGATTGTTTGATTTACCTTTATACCCAACATGTATTCGATTACGGATAGGCGGACCAATCACTAGAATTTCAGAAGGGTAGTCAAGGATGTTATGGTAAGAATTCAAGGACAATATTATATACCAATAGATTTTTCTAGTTCATGACATGCGAGGAAGCTTGATGATTCAGGATCTCTTGGGAGGGCGGATTCCTCTGCTTAGCGCCAACATCTACATTGGAGTCGGGACACATTCAACTTCAGCTACCTCTCTAGGGAAGAGTACGCTGTCCAGTCGAGAACATTAAATAACCATGGCGGTCGAGAAAGCTTAAGCGCCTTGAGGAAAACGCTTGGCTTACACCGTCAGGGGCCTTGACTCAACGTGGATGGGAGGAAGACTCTGGCAAAGGATTGTGGAATAGCCAGAGCTCTTCCAGGTAAGAAGAACAAGCTTAAGTACCCCCGCTGGGTATTTGGGTAGAAGAAGGCTGAGAAAGAATGGATAGATGGCGCCAAGAAGGAGGAGATGCACGATTAGAGGCGTGGGGAGAGAGAGGCAACTAGGCAGGAAGTGAAGAGCAGGAGCTAGAGAAGAAGCAAAGGGCCGGTAAGATGGGCGCGTGCATCTGAGATGATGAACCCGCGGGTAGGCGCTCCACCTATCTAAATCATGGGCTTTTTAGAATTATACCCTGTACAAGATTTAGAATAGTAGTTATCTCATTTAATGCATTAGCAATTTAAATTTTTTTTTAATAATTTTGTTTACATCTTGAAGCATAAAATAACAAAAATATTTGTGCATTGTCATATCTTAAGCCCCATGCGATACCTATGGTATTTTCCGAAGGAATATCCTTTGTGGTGGTATAAAAATAAAAACTAATAAAAAATAGCATTCATATTTAAATTCTTGCATCATAAAAGAAAATTAAAAAATCATAAATTGAACAGTGGTCATGGCATATTTTATACCATCACTCATAATACTGTAATAATACTTGAAAGCTTTATAGTTGGTTTCTGTGAGTTCCCACGAGTTGTGTTGTTCTTAATTGTTTTTACTTAAGTATATTCAATTTTGCACGAGGCAAAGTATCTCAAATAAGAGAATTGGACACCATTGGCGGCTGTGGAAGCAAGCTCGAGGCATCGAAATGGATGATACTATCATAAATTGCTTTAATGAGGAGTTGGGAATTAAAGATATCAATTCCAAAACCTGGCTTGAGACTCTGAACCGGGAAGGTGACCAAAGGTGGGGCCGCCCCGGCGGGCGGCCTCCTAGCCTTGAGGGATGCATCTCACAGATTCTTTGATTTGGCCCTTAGCATAGCGGTAGAGAGAATTAGTCGGCGCAGCTCCACATATCGAGGAAAGAGGGTGGGAAAGCTGCTGCTATAAATAAAGAGCGGACCTCTACGCACCACATTATTATGGAATCCCAGAGGCGTCCACTCGAGATGCGGACATACCTCCACCATCTCTGAGAATTAGGACTAGACTTTACTAATGTAGTAGATTAGGTGCTTGGTGGGGAGTTAGGAAGAGGCGAGGCTTGGCTCGGGTTACGGGAGAGTCTTGAGTTTTTGGTATGTCTTTGTATTTATTCTTGTAAGACTTATGCTTTAATATATTTTATCTTCTCTATTTACTTTTTATGCATTACATTTGATTGGTTAGTATAGTTGTTATACTTTTAGCATAGTATCATCCTTTCTTCTTCAGTCTCTAGTTATAGATCGTGACTAGAGTAGTATTCTGTAGGCATTGGTGTACAGGCTAGGGTTTACCTAAGCCCATCTCTGCAGGTTGGTGTGGTAGCCATCAATTGTGATTTTGTTGGTCTTCGTATTCCACCGTCGGAGTTGGTGTTTCGTAGAGCTTTTATGGCGGCCCTTCCCCAGACTACCTTCTTCCAGTCTTATTGAGAGTTTGGAAAGTCTGGCACTCCCAAAGTGTTATTGTGTGATTGCTTTGTCTACCATGAATTAGTTACTAGAACCAAAGTAATAGAAGTATTTAGGAACCTTGAGCTCTCCGTTTTCCCTCTCCTTTTAATATCTACTCTTTTTTATCATAGAATTCTCTGTGTGTGTCATATATACATAATTCATATCATCTATCATTTTACCCCTACTTTAGTCTAGTTGGTGTATTAAGTTAGTAGATACATGATGGTGAACTATCAATGTCTTTAACCAATGTTTCCCGTGGTAAAAATATAAATAACGATACCTAGAATACTCGATAAAATGCTCTGATGGTTTTTACGTAAACGTGCGAATCCTTTATAATTTAATTGTGCATAAAAATACCAACAAGCATTTTAGCGTTCTTGCGAGGGATGGGGATTTACCTCTATTTCTAGTAGCGGCGTTAGAAATGTCAGCAAGCATTTTTTGGCGTTCTTGGAAGTGGAGTTTACCTCTCATTTCTAGTAGCAGCGTTAGAAATGTCAACAAGCATTTTTGGCGGATTCTTGGGAAACAATTAGTAGAGATTTTGATATTGATCTTGATATCTACTAATCTAGTCTACTACTAGCTTTAGTAGGATTTACCCTGTTTTGTTGAGTTGTGGAATAAGGATATCAGCGGGTTCCAACCTTCTAGCGAGCGAAATTCCACAAGAACAAGACATAGGAGATATTGAAGAACTCGGGTGCTTTCTAAACATTTATGATCCATCAACAATAAAAGCCTACCATCTCACGGTATGTATAAACATTTATATATATTATTCTAACCATGTGTAGATTGGAAAAGAAAAGTCATCATCACATGAATTCTAAGTTTATCATATGTGTGAATAAAAGACAACTAGCGCTAATCCACAAATACATTCTATGATTTATATTAAAATATGATTAAGAAAGGTGAGGAAGTCTTGCTCATAGACTTTTAAATTTGATGAGTAGTTATCTGTTGCATTCTATTGCATGTTTACTTTGAATAATCCATGTGTCTACTCCATCTCATATCAAATCCATAGTGTTTTAGTTCTTTGCACATATGCATGTTGCTTACATCTCTACTTAAAAATAAAAAAAAATTCACACCATACATGATCATGCTTTTCATCTCTTTTGAGTAAATCTCTATATGCTCCCCATATTACCTTTATCTAATATAGTATGCTTTGAGTGCAGGAAGTACTCGCCATACTTATAGGCTTTTTAAATTGAGCGTGGTGCTTAGGTTAAAATGCCTTCCTTAATTAAAAACTAGACATAGAGTTTGGTTTGATTATTGAACTAGAAATTATTGTAGTAGATATTGGATATTTTGTTGGACTAACCCTATAGAAAACTCTTAAACTCAATTTGGGTAAGTCAAAAGATGAACTCACATCAAGAGATGAATCAAGGCATGTGATGATGTCCAATAACTTTGTGAAAAAGGAAGGCGGCTCATTTTCTATGGAAGAACTGTAAGTATCAAAGTTTATACATTTAAACCTTTGTTGCAAGTTACTTTAAAAAGTACAGCTACCAATAAAATTTGTTAAAAAGAAATCTATGCTAAAGTAATCCTAAAAAGCCCATCCTTTTATTAGCATAGAAGAAATCCACATAAAATTATGGACTATAACCCATATGCCAAACTTGTTGTAATCTTTTCGGGTATGTGTCCACTAATATTTATAATATTTATACAAGAGAAGAAAGAATAAATATCTGATCATGGTTTAAAATGAAAAGAAAGAAGGACAAGTGTATAGAAAGGACCAAGATAAAAAAAGAAAAAGATGAAAAACACTTCAATACCTTCGTACACTTCACCACGATAGTGAACCAATCACCCCTACAAGACATAAGGTACGTTTATCCAAGCCTCATGCAACTTTAAACTACATTCGACATCTTATACCAAATTGCTAATTGTCTTGGTTATATATACCTTATGTCATGCTTAATTTGCTAAAACTTAAAATAAATGAAATACTCTTTTTTGTTCACCTACATATTCTTGGTTCTATCTCTAGTCTTTTTGAACTTCCTTACTCTATTATAAGTATGCTTTAGAATATTTACTTAAACACTATAACATCAAAGCATATTTGTATAAGAATGTGGTTGTATATATAGACTATCCTCCCTGTATAAAAAATGTTCAAATCATGTTAGGAGACTTCATAGAATCAAATCAAGGTTAGAAGTATTCTTTAAAATTATATATTTCTCCTTAACCTTATTTGGAAAATTTGAAATAATAGTGAATCATTTAAATATGGGCTACAAATTAATCTTTTAACTACTTGGCAAACACTATCCATACTTTAAATAAATAGTATATTCCTTCAGATATGTGTTGTCTACTAATCCCCTTGAGAGAAGAAATAATGAGAGAAACAAAAGTCTAGAAGAGTGAGAAAAGAGTACAACATATGAGACAAAGATGCTATTGATCAACTCAAGCTGCAAGTAAGGAAAAAAGACCATTTAAAATCATCTATCCTTTACTACATGGTGTCATCATGCTCTAGTAATAAAGGTAACATCTTAAAAGGTAAGTGGTCATCATTTCCTCTTGATCGTGGAGTACACACCATAGCACTATTCTTTTGATCTCAATCTTAACCAAATGAGCTCAAATATGATATATCTTATTTTTGGAAGATGATAGTCATCATGTTAATTTGATAACTTATAAAGATGAACAATCCTTCCATAGGTTAAGTAACTCTACTCTTTTTATCTCATAAGCTTAAATGCTATATTTATACTTTTTTGATATTCTCACTTAAGATGTAAATGAACAATGTGAAAAGACATCAATCTTATTGTGCCTAAGGTTAGAGAATAAATAAATTTCTAGTTACATTTGGTGTTTTCCCCACCAATAGAGCTCCCTGTATTGATCTCTATCTTGTCTCTATGAGCGAGAACCCACTTCAAGCAAAGAGTGGGGGAGATTCCCTAAATTCTACAAGTGGGAGTTCTAAACTAGTAACAAGGATGCACATAAGATTGGCTTTTGAGATGCTAACAAAAAGAAAAAAAAAGAGGTGGCACCACCATTGGAAACGCCACTAGTGGAACACCACCTCAATCCTCATCCTTGAAAGCAAACCCAGTACTTTCGATCAATGAACTACTTTGCAAAGAGGAGTCTAGTTCGGAGGACTCAAAACATCGAACCCTCACCGTGAGGTACCATCGGTAGTTATTCATATCTACTTTGAATATTGCATGTTTTATTTTCCCTTAAGCACGTTTTACTTTTCTCGCATCGGTATTGTATAGGAAATAACAAAAAAATAAATAGGTATAGATTAGGTTGCATTCATACATCTTAAAAAAAACTTTAAAGCCCCATGTGAAATCCTTGTAGTATAAAAAAGTTGTAAGGTTCTCATTGTGGTGATCTACAAAATAAAAATATATATATCATGTATTTGTACTTTCTGCATATAAACCCATAAAATCTAAAAATATTAATTGAGCATCTGGCATATCTTTGCTATCATAAAATTACTTTGAAACCTCCACAGCACAATCCTCTAAAATGGCTAATCACTGGCGTTTTATCCTAATACCGTTCCACGAGGTTTTGGTGTTTTGTGAGAGCTTCTTGCAGGATGATTCCAAGAGCCCGCTCACTCGGGAATCTTCATCTTCATCACTTTCGAAGCACATCTCTCAGGAACACACCTGTGTGAAGGGAAGTAACTTCTTGGGTGATGAGATTGAAGTATTCCTAGCAACACTTGCTCTTGTAAGTATGAGCTTCTCTATGAGGACCACTCGGCTTCAACGCTCAACTACAACAACATCTAGCTTGGGGGGGAGCATCCTCTAGTTATCGGTAAAGTATACCTATGCGTTATCGAGTCTATCTTATAGTCATAAATACCAAAAATATGTGGGCACATGAAGGTCCACATCTATAGTCTCTTATGAGTTCATTAGTCTAAAAAGAAATAAAAAGATGGATAAGTATTAAAATTAAATAAAGATACTTTAGCTATTTAGGGTGTGATCATAGATTCTGTCTAGTTTATTAAGAGTCAAATAAAAGCGAAGAACAATAAAATTTTGTCTTGGAGATGATAAATAGTTGCTCTGTCGTAATTCCTCTCAAGTGCCTAGTTTTCAATCTTAAATTCTCCTGAGTTTTGGATATGACTGTTTTTAATATAAGAATTTACTTTGAACTTGAAACTTGTGGAGGCATATGCTTGAGCTAAGTCTAGGTGATTGATGGATATGATATGAGAAAGACCGATCTACTATTTATCTTATTTCTAACGATACTAAGTTCTGGAGATTTATCTTTCGAAAACTCTAAAAATCTTACATGATGAGTTCTTGTATGACAAAGTTTGAATTCCTACCAAAGCCATATATGATATACATTTAGAATAGGAAAACCTTTGCTCAATCATGATGCTTGCTTTGCTTTGAGTTTAGTCAACCTTTGTTGTATACCTTATGAGAGTCTTGTCATGCTTTTAAAATCAAGATCACACTCACACTCCACCAACATATGCATTGCTCCTACCCTGGGGAGTAAAGCGCAATCATTTCACTTTCATCTACATCCACCTTAAAATTGTTTTTTCTCCTACTGGGAGTAAACACCCAAAAAATATACCCCATAGGACAACCCATTTAATGCTCTAAGTTATTATTATCTCTCTCCAATTATTTTATATTCAAAGGATGCATGTGGCTATGAAGAACAAAAATATTGAAAAAAAAAAAGGAGTTAAAAATGGACATTTAAAACAATGGGTACTTAGATGCTCACCTCCCTAAAAAATATATATATATAGAAAAAAAAAAAGAAAAAAAAAAGAGATTAGAGATAGCCCATGTTTTTCTTATGAAAAGTTCTAAGTTCAAGAGAGAGATTTATTTTTAAGGAGCAAGTAGTAAATTAGGATTAGCCACTAAATACCATATATACACCTATCCACCATACTCCATACACATACACATCTTAGTTTGATTGTATGACTTGACTCTCTTTGGATGCATTGTTTGACTTTACAATATATGAATTGCAAGTATGCTCGTCCTTGTTTAATGCCACTCCTGTGAGCTCCACTATAATAATTAGTTGTAGGAGGGCATGACAACATAAATACCTCGATGAGATCCACAAATATCACGTACAATAAAAGAATTTGAGGGTGTCATACGATTAAGCTCGAGTTTTATTTTGAAAACTTACAAAAACTCGAGAATATTGGTTGAGTGAAGAATTTGAGACATAGTGCTTGACTTGATTGTTCTATCTTTCAATTACTCAAGACCCACGCAAAAAAGTTAAAAAAGCTCCATAGTTAATGGTAATATGGGTAAGTTTAAAAGTTAGAGCGGTTTGTCTAATTCAAGGGAGAATTTCAGTTTGAAAGCATGTGTACTTTTGGGAAGTGAAAGCATTGTAGCAAACTCTGATCCAAGTTTAGTAGTTAGGCTTTGCTAAGGGACTAGCAAAGGGTAAGCAAGGAAACTTTGTTGGCTCCTCCTGCGCCTATTTTATACCATCAACTACTGCTCAATATAACATGATATCAACCATAAAGCATAGTTCTAGGGTTTGATTCTAACGAGTTCCACGAGTTGTGTTGTTCTCGATTGTTTTTAGGTATATTCAATTTTGCACTGAATAAAAAGTATCTCAAATAAGGAATTGGACTACACCATTGCGGCCGGGCTCCGTCGAGGAGCGATCGAAATGGACATATCATTTTGCTATCTTCGGAGTTCGAGTAAAAATATCAATTCTACACCAAAACCAACACTAGAAGACTCTAGAACCACGGGAAGGTGACCAGCCCAGGTGGGGCCCACCTGCTATAGGGTGGGGCACCCGGCCCCACCAGGGCGTCCGGCCCTCAGGACCCATTAGGTGGCCCGCTTCGATGGGCGACCTCCTACCACCTTAGGGATTGCATCTCCACCGATTCTTTGAAGTCGGTTTGGCCCAACAAGCATAAGCGATAGAAGAATTAGTCCCATCATACGTCGGAAAGAGGTGGGAAGCTTTCTGGACTATAAATAAAGCGGCAGACCCCCTCCCTAGGGGCACCACATTATTATGGAGATGTAGAGGCGTCCCTCGAATGGATGACCTCTCATCTCTAGAGAATTAGGGCTAGACTTTTTTCAATGTAGTAGATTAGGTCTTGATGGGAGTTAGGAAGAGGCGAGCTTCGCTCGGGTTACGGAGGAATCTTCAAAGTTTTGGTATGTCTTTGTATTTATTCTTGTAAGACTTATGCTTTAATATATTTATCTTCTCTATTTACTTTTATGCATTACATTTGATTGGTTAGTATAGTTGTTATACTTTAGCATAGTATCTTAAGCACATATTAGGTGCTTTCGAGTTATAGATCGTGACTAGAGTAGTATTCTTTAGCGTGAGCGTGGTGTCTAGGCTAGGGTTTACGAGGATTCGTCCATTTCTTTACGGTTGGTTGTGGTAGCCATCGAGGAGGTGACAGCTTTGTTGGTCTTCGTATTCCACCACGTCGGAGTTGGTGTTTAAAGTAGAGCTTTTGGCGACCTTCCCGACTACCTTCTTCGATCTTATTCGAGTTGAAAAGGTACTGCTGCTCCAAAGTGTTATTGTGTGATTGCTTTGTCTACCATGAATTAGTTATATAGAACCAAAGTAATAGAAGTATTTAAAAACCTTAAGCTCTCCGTTGTCCTCTCACTTTAGCTATCTACTCTTTTTATCATAGAATTCTCTTATGTGTCATATATACATAATTCATATCATCTATCATTTACCCTCTACTTTAGTCTAGTTGGTGTATTAAGTTAGTAGATACATGATGGTGAACTATCAATGTCTTTAACCAATGTTTCCGATTGGTAAAATATAAATAATGATACCCGGAATACTCCCTGTAAAATGCTATAATGGTTTTAAAACGGCTTGTGGAATCCTTTATAATTTAATTGTGCATAAATACCAATAAGCATTTTTGGGCGTCGTTGCCGGGGATAGGGATTTACCTCTATTTCTAGTAGCGGCGTTAGAAATGTCAACAACAACATTAAAGATAACTCATAAAGGTGATCAATTACTCTTTGGTGACCAGCTAATCCTATTATTAAATTCAAGCCTCGAGTTTTGGTTTTCCTTTTTTGTGAAGTATTTATGCAGGAACAACAATAATAGCTATCTTTTTTGCGTAGAGAGACTATCGGTGGCAACCATACTTTATAAATAGTCATAAAATACCAAAAAGATGTGGGCACATGAAGGTCCACAAAGTCATAGAGTCTTTTGTTAAGTATTAAATATAAAACCATAAAAAGATATATAATTAATTAAACCAAATAAATATTTAGCCTATATTCAGTAGAGTATAAATTAAAGTTAGTCCAGGCTAGAGCTAATAAAATTGATGAACATTAAAATTGTTTTGGAGATGATGAATAGTTGTTCTATTATAATGTTTACCAAGTACCTACTTGCCAAACTCAAAATATCCCTGGTTCTAAGCATTGTTGTTTAATTGGAGAATTTATTTTGAACCTTAATTATGGAGGCATAAGCTTGCGCTAAGTCTAGGTAGTTGATTGATATGATTCATGAGGGTTGAGTTGCTGTTTATCTTATTCCTAGCATTGCTAAGTTCTGGAGGTATTATTTTAAAAATCTAAAATTTACATGATGAGCTCTTGTATGATAAATGTGAATTCCTACCAAAGCCTGAATTAATACCTTAGAGGATAGGAAAACCTTTTTCACATTTAAGCTACTTGCTTTGCATTGAGTTTAGTCAACCTGAGTTGTATACCTTATGAGAGTCTTGTCATGCTTTTAAAACCAAGAAACACTTGCACACTCCAGTCCACATATGCATTATTCCCACTCTGGGAGTAATCGCACTCATTCATCATATTTCTATACATGTTCATCATAAAATGTTCACCTCCTACACTGGGAGAGGACACAAAAATATACAACCACCCTATAGGATAACCCCTGTCTTTAATGCTCTAAGTCCTGATTATATCTCTCGATTCATTTATTGTATTCAAAGGATGCATGTGGCTATGCAAAAAGAAAAGCAAAGAAAAAGAAAGAGAAAGAAAGAAAGAAAAAGAAAGAAAAGAAAAGGGGGAGTAAAAGATGGACAAGTGTCCCAGCAATTAAAACAATGGGTACTAGATGTCCGCCTCCCTGAGTAAAATAATAATAATAATAATAAAGATAGCCTGTTGGTATATTTAACGCACATAGAATAATCAAGAGATAAATCCACAAGCGCACGGATACCGCTGTAGCTTTCACCTAAGAGTATTCCAAGGTATCGAATTTCCACGAGGAACGCGAAGTGATCTAGTAACGAATCGAGAACGTCCAAGGATAGAAAAGATAAATATTTTTGGTGGGTAGAGAGGGGCTATCTAAGGTGATCTAGATAACTAAGAATCAAACTCATAATACTTGTCTACTTTGGAGCAACAGTACCTATCTAACTCTCGAATAAGACTGGGAAGAAAGTAGCTAGGTAAGGCTGCCAAAAGCTCTATGAAACACCAACTCCGACGTGGTGGAATACGAAGACCAACAAAGCTGTCACCTCTGAAGGCTACCACAACTAACCGTAAGAATTGGGCGCAAACTTAGGTAAACTCTAGCCTAGACACCACGTCTACGCTATCGATTACTACTCTAACTACGCGCAATAACTACAGCACTCAATACGAGCTAAGATCCCGTAAACAAAGTAAAGTAAGAACAAAACTTAAATAAATAGAAAACTTAGAGTTACCAACTGAAGAACTTGAAGAAGATTCGTCTCCATAGAGGTACAAAGTTGAGGAAGATCCATCAAGCCGGCTCCTCTTCTACTGCCTCCTCTCCTCTCTCCCTATTTTCTACTTTACAAGAGCTTTGGAGATGAGAGTCTATCCTTTCGAGGGACGCCTCTACATCTCCATAATATGGTGCACTATACTATGAGGGTCTACCTCTTTATTTATATCCTAGAAAAGCCTCCCACCTCTTCTGAACAGGCGATGTGGGACTAATCCTTCCACCGTTTGCTTGTTGGGCCAAACCGACTTCGGCAACGGTGGGAATGCAAACCCTAAGGCGGTAGGAGGCCGTCCGTCGAAGCGGGCCCCGATTGGGCTCTGGAGGGTGCCAAGCGGCCCCAGGGTGGGGCCGGCCGGCCCCACCCTGTAGCAGGTGGGCCCTAGCTTCGGTACGTCGCATTCTGGTGCCTTCTAGAGTCTTCTAGTATTGGTTTCGGTGTAGAATTGATATCTTTTGACTCTGGACTCCAAATATAGCAAATGATATGTCTATTTTGATTGTCTCGACGATCCCGTCACAGTGGTGTAGTGCAATTTATCATTTGAGATACTTCTATTCTGTGCAAAATTAGATATACCTGCAAAACGATCGAGAACAACATAACTTGTGGAACTCGTTAGAATCAAACCCTACAACTATGCTTTATGATTCTTTTCATGTTAATTCATGCAATAATTGATAGTATAAAATAGGCATTAAGGACCATCAACAAGTTCCCCCAAGCTTAACCTTTGCTAGTCCCTTAGCAAAGCTAAACTCAACAATGGATCGGGGAGTTCTTTGCTATATTTTCACTTCCAACAAGTACACATACCTTCAAACAAAAATTCTCCTTTAAATTTGGAAATCATATTATTCATCATGGGGCTTATTGCTCTTACCTTAGATCTTGAGTAACTGAAAGATAGAACGATCAAATCAAGTACTATGTCTCTAGTTCTTTCACTTCACCTTTCAATCCGGAGTTTTCATAATAATAATTTTTTTTCTTTCAAAAGCTTAGAAACATATTGTTGTCAAATTAAATAAAGGATCCATAGAGAAAGTCAATCACACCATTGAATCGAGAAGTACATGTGTATGGAAAATAGAGTTAGTTTTTTTAGTTTTTTTTATTTATTACTCTCTTCTGTTTATTAGAGACACATGGCTATGAGGCTAATTCTACTATCGGGCACGTGCCCATTCTTTCTAATATTCATTTTTCGAGGTTCCGACACTTGTCCCTTTTTTATTTCCTCGGGATCTATCTTTTTGAGGTTTCGGACACTTGTCCCTTTTTATTTCCTCGGATACTTTTACTTAGCCACATGTCTTCCAACAAATTTTTGAGAGGATAGCAACAGATAATTATGAGCAATGAAATGTGTAAGTGATCTCAATTCAATAGTATGATAACTTCACATAGGGTCAACAAAGTTTAATTTAACTTAATGCAATTATTAGTCATATTAAAATTGGTAAATCTCCGGATCTCTAGTTTTATTTAGAACAAGATAACAGTAGCTCGGATCATCATATCATACCCACCAATTACTTAGACCTTAGATCAAACATTTGCTACCCATGCATTTAATTTCATTATGAGACATTATTATTAATTTAAGAGAACTCATGCTTGAAAGTAGGTACTTTGGAAAGAAATTACAATAGAGCAACTATTCATCATTTCCAAGACAAAATTTTATTGTTCTTTAGTTTTTTTTATTTGACTCTTAACAAACTAGACCGAATTATAAACACTCTATGATCACACCTTAATAAATAACTAAAGTATCTTTATTTGATTTTAATGATCATTCATTTTTTATTTTTTTTAATTAATAACTCATAAAAGACTTGACAGGGCGTGGACCTTCATGTGCCCACATATTTTTTTGGTATTTTATGACTATAAGATAGACTGATAATCGCATAGGTATACTTACGATAACTAGGGGATGCCCTCCCCAAGCTAGATGTTTGCTTAGTCCTTGTTCACTCTTATGACCTCTTCTTAAACTTCTAAATCCTGCACAACTCAAATAGACACAAAACTTGTAGAACAGATTAAGTGTTAGGCATATAAGTTTCAGTTGTCCGAGTCTTGGTGATTGAATTCCTTTTTAGATAGGATCATTAAATTGCAGAAATTCAATTAGGTCTATTTCTTCTAAGTTTTTTAGTTTCAAGAAATAATTTCAAACGTTGGCCATTTACCTTGAAGATGTTACCGAGTCATCTTGAATTGTAATGGCTCCATGTGATGAGGTTTCAACTACCTTGAATGGTCCTTCCCATTTGCTTCGAAGTTTTCCATGACCAAAGAGCTTTACCCTTGAATTGAACAGCAAGACCTTATCACCAGGCTTGAACTCCTTGTGCTTGATTCTCTTATCATGCCATTTTTTTGTTCTTTCTTTGTAAATCTTGGAATTATGATATGCCTTCTCTCTCCATTCTTCAAGCTCGGATATTTGCATTTGATGATTCTTGCCCGGCAAGATGGATATCCATATTCCATTTCTTCATTGCCCAGATAAGCTTTGAATTCTAATTCAACGGGCAAGTGGCATGTTTTACCATATACCAACGATAAGGTGTCATGCCTATGGGTGTCTTGTATGCGATTCGATAAGCCCACGGTGCATCGAAAAGCTTGTACTTCCATTTCTTGCCCATTTCATCCACAGTCTTTTGCAGAATGTTTTTGATTTGCTTATTTGATGTTTCAGCTTGACCGCTTGTTTGAGGGTGGTATGGAGTTGCAATGTTGTGTTTGACTCCATTTTACGCTAAGAACTGTCGGAATCTTTTATCAATGAAATGGGGTCCTCCATCACTTATGACCAATCTAGGCATTCCAAAACATGGAAATATTACTTCATTAAACATCTTCTTGGAATGCTTGGAGTCGGCACTCGACATGGTAATGCTTCTACCCATTTGGACACGTAGTCAAGCTGCTACCAAGATATATTCTACATCTCGACTTTGGGAGTGGTCCCATGAAGTCAATTCCCCGGACATCAAACAATTCCACTTGGAGGTTGTTCGTGAGTGGCATAGCATCCCAGTATTAATGTTTCCATGTTTTACGGCATCGAGACATCTTCGACAAACTCTTTTGTATCTTGATACATCGTTGGCGAAGAATCCGCTTTGCCAAATCTTAGCATGTGTGCGGAATGCTCCATAATGTCCTCCATAGGGTGATGAATGACATCTCTCAATGATCTTCATGCCTTCAATTGTAGGGACACACCTCCATAGCAATCCATCGGCCTGAGATCCTATAAAGATATGGATCGTCCCATAAATGGAGTGCGACTCTCATCTTTGGAGCTTCCTCTTGTCTCCTCACGGTGGAATATAACCTTGCAACCATATAGTTGACAATATTTGCGTACCAAGGATCGGAGTCCGTTACCACGAGGAGCGTGTCATCCCTTAGATAGTCATTAATAGGTAGCTCATATGTGTCTTTATATTGGAGTCTAGATAAGTGGTCGACTACTGAATTTTCTACTCCTTTTTTATCCCTTATTTCTATGTCAAATTCTTGGAGCGAGAAGAATCCATCGGATTAATCGAGGCTTAGCATCTTTCTTAGTGAGGAGGTATTTAAGTGCAGCATGGTCTGTGTATATTATTACCTTTGCTCCCACTAAGTAAGATCTAAACTTGTCTATTGCAAAGACCGCTGCCAACATCTCTTTTTCAATGGTAGCATAATTAAGCTATGGCTCAGATAAAGTTTTGCTAGCATAGGATATAGCGTAATGTTTCTTGTCTTTGGTTTGTCCTAAAAACGGCACCAACTACAAAGTCACTAGCATCACACATGATTTCAAAGGGTAGACTCGGTCGGTGGTTGGATAATTGGAGGCGAGATGAGTGCCCTCTTGAGAATCTCAAAAGCTTCAAGGCATTCCATATTAAAAATAAAAGGTACATCTTTGGCCGAGGAGGCTACTCGGGGGGTCTAGCAATTTGAGAAAAGTTTTTAATGAAACGCCTATAGAACCTGCGTGGCCTAGAAAGCTATGAATGCCTTTTGCATTTGTGGGAGGTGGAAGTTGTTCAATAACTTCAATCTTTGCTCTATCCACTTCTATCCCACGTTCGGACACCTTGTGTCCTAGCACTATTCCTTCCCACACTATAAAATGACATTTTTCCCAATTTAGGACTAAGTGCTTTTCTTCATACCGTTGTAAGACTATGTCTAAATTCTCTAAACATTCATCAAAGGTTTTGCCATAGGCAGATAAAGTCATCCATGAATACCTCCATGATTTTCTCGATCATATCGGAGAAAATAGACATCATGCACCGTTGAAAAGAAGGCTGGAGCATTACACGGCCCGAGCGACATTCGTCTATATGCATAAGTTCCATATGGGCATGTGAAAGTAGTCTTACTTTGGTCATCTAGGTGGATTGGGATTTGATGATATCCAGAATACCCGTCAAAGAAACAAAAGAAAGAGTGATTTGCAAGCCGTTCCAACATTTCATCAATGAAGGGTAACGGGAAGTGATCTTTCTTTGTAGCCTTATTAAGTTTCTGGTAGTCAATGCACATCGCCACCCGGTGTGACGATGCGTTGAGGGATGAGCTCATTCTTCTCATTCCTAACGACCGTCATTCCTCCTTTCTTTGGCACAACTTGGACAGGGGGCTAACCCACTCGCTATGAGGTGCGGGATAAATAATCCCAACGTGTAAAAGCTTAAGGACCTCTTTCTTAACAACTTCTCGTATTGCATTGTTAAGTCTCCTTTGTGGTTCCCTCGATGGTGAAGAATCAGGATCGGTGGGAATACGATGAGTGCAGAGAATGGGACTAATTCCCTTGAGGTCTTGGAGTGAGTAGCCTATAGCTAATTTATGTCTTTCTAGGACAGTGACAAGTTGATAAGTTTCATCTTGGGAAAGCTTGTCACTTATGATGACAAGTGTTTCTCGGTTATTATTGAGAAAGACATATTTTAAGCCAGAAGGAAGGGGTTTTAGCTCAATAGAGGGTTGTGATGGTTCCTCTATTTCCTCTATCTTTACAGGCTCTACCAACTCTTCCTCTTCTTGAATAAAGTGTTCATCATCGAGAGTTGGTTGGGCCATGTCTTCTAAGGATACTATTAAGACTTCCTCAACAGGGTCTGGTTTAGGCTTGGGTTCTACTATTGCATTATTTGAGCGTGCAAGCGAGATGGTGATAGGAGAACTTCCTAGTTTTATATCTAAGAGACCCTGTTTTTGTCTTTCTTGAAAGAGTGTCCCAAAAGGTACACCAATCAAGATGGATGCGTCTGAGATGTCAAAGATATGAAAATCTAACCGATACTCAGAACTTCGTATTCGCAATGGAATAGACCTTATGACCCCATAACTTTCAAGAGTAACTCTAGGAGGAATTCGTAAAAGCTTATGAGATGGGATCAAGAACTCATTGAGGAAAAGTTGTTCGGCTAAAGCCTTTGAAATGATATTCATCCCAACGGTTGGACTATAGTAAGCCTCTATAGTGGTTCCCTTAATAAAGCAAGTGATGATATCTGAGGGAGCATTGATTCGGGCTACCTCAGTGGATAACTCCGTTTCTACCAACCACTCATGACTCATGATGGCTGATAGTCCTTTAATATGTTCCATAAGGAGAGAATCATTATTTAGGCCATCATCATCCTCATATGACACAGAGTGTGTCAGAGGCTTCACTTGAACTAGTAAATTCGAGGCATTGCCAAAATCTTCAAAAAGATCATCCTCGATTTCAAAAGGGAACATGGAAGGATGAGGTTCATCATCTTCTAAAATGTGTTGTGTTTCCTCTATTAGAGATTCTTTAACAACCAAATCATCTATAGGATTTAAAGGAATTTTAGATTCGGTTGTATCTATCTTCTCTTGTTGGT
Source organism: Chrysopogon serrulatus (assembly GCA_015844335.1). NCBI lineage: Eukaryota > Viridiplantae > Streptophyta > Magnoliopsida > Poales > Poaceae > Chrysopogon > Chrysopogon serrulatus. Next base: position 2,053 of record JADLZL010004860.1, on the reverse strand, counting down.
CGGGGCTTGGCTTGACTTCTTCTTCAGGAAATTCATCAAAGATGCCAGTGTAAGGGGTGTTTTCAAGGATTTTCTCTAGTATGGCTTTCCCCTCACTCATGGTATTGTGCGAGAATGAACCTCCAGAAGATAAGTCAAGATGTAGAGCAGCTTCCTTGTTAAGACCAAGATGGAAGTAGTAAAGAAGCACGTGGTCAGGCAAGTGAAGGGTTGGACCGGTATTGATAAGATTTAAGAACCTAGCCCAAGCTGCTCCTAATGTCTCCTTCTCCTTTTGTTTAATGGTAAGAACTTCTACTCGAAGAGCGGCGATCCGAGGAAGAGGGAAGAAAGCAAGACAAAATTTGTCTTCAAGTTCATCCCAATTTCCTTTCACTCCTCCTACAGTATGAGCATACCACTATTTCGCTCTTCCTAAAAGGGAGAACGGAAACAATTTCCATTTAATGGTCTCTTGTGTCATGCCAGCATTATTCAAGCAAGAATACAATTGCTCAAATTCTCTAAGATGGGTGTATAGATTTTCGTCTTCTAATCCAGAGAAGGATTGCTCCCGAACCATGGCTATGAATGCAGGGCGAAGCTCATAGCCAGCTGTAAGTATAGGATGTGATGATGGTGGAGGCTCCAACAACTCGCCCTTTGGAGCCAAAAATTGAAAGATTGGCGTGGAATCCATATGGTAAGGGTAAAGGTAGTGATAAAAGTGAAAATAAAAGATACACGGACGAACTTGGCTCGATCCCGAGCGACTACCGTTCCCGAAAGAATAACGAAAAGCTTGTTGGTATATTTAACGCACAGAATAATCAAGAGATAAATCCACAAGCGCATGGATACCGCTATAGCTTTCACCTAAGAGTATTCCAAGGTATCGAATTTCCACGAGGAACGTGAAGTGATCTAGTAACGAATCGAGAACGTCCAAGGATAGAAAAGATAAATATTTTTGGTGGGTAGAGAGGGGCTATCTAAGGTGATCTAGATAACTAAGAATCAAACTCACGATACTTGTCTACTTTGGAGCAACAGTACCTATCCAACTCTCGAATAAGACTAGGAAGAAAGTAGCTGGGTAAGGCTGCCAAAAGCTCTACGAAACACCAACTCCGACGTGGTGGAATATGAAGATCAATAAAGCTGTCACCTCTGAAGGCTACCACAACTAACCATAAGAATTGAAACAAACTTCGGGTAAACTCTAGCCTAGACACCACGTCTACGCTATCGATTACTACTCTAACTACGCGCAATAACTAGAGCACTCAATACGAGCTAAGATCCCGTAAACAAAGTAAAGTAAGAACAAAACTTAAATAAATAGAAAACTTAGAGTTACCAACTAAAGAACTTAAAGAAGATTCATCTCCGTAGAGGTACAAAGTTGAGGAAGATCCATCAAACCGGCTCCTCTTCTATTGCCTCCTCTCCTCTCTCCCTATTTTCTACTTTACAAGAGCTTTGGAGATGAGAGTTTATCGTTTCAAGGGACGCCTCTACATCTCTATAATGTGGTGCACTAAACTATGAGGGTCTACCTCTTTATTTATATCCTAGAAAAGCCTTCCACCTCTTCTGAACAGACGATGTGGGACTAATCCTTCCACCGTTTGCTTGTTGGTCCAAACCGACTTCGGCAACGGTGGGAATGCAAACCCTAAGGCGGTAGGAGGCCGTCCGTCAAAGCGGCGCCAATTGGGCTCTAGAGGGCACCGGGCGGCCCGGGGTGGGGCCGGCCGGCCCCACCTCCCAGCAGGTCGGCCCCGGCTTCGCACGCCGCTTCTGGTGCCTTCTAGAGTCTTCTAGTGTTGGTTTCGGTGTAGAATTGATATCTCTTGACTCCGGACTCCGAATATAGCAAATGATATGTCCGTTTCGATCATCTCGACGAGCCCGTCGCAGTGGTGTAGTCTAATTTATCATTTGAGATACTTCTATTCTGTGCAAAAATTAGATATACCTGCAAAACAATCGAGAACAACACAACTCGTGGAACTTCGTTAGAATCAAACCCTACAACTATGCTTTATGATTCTTTTTCATGTTAATTCAT
>JADLZL010004859.1:0-41749 GCA_015844335.1 Chrysopogon serrulatus | reverse complement strand
TCAAAAAAAAAAATTCAGTTACGTATTGCTATCTATCGTTAGCATAGTCTAGGTTCGGCATGGCTAACTAGATAGTGAGATTGAGCTCCTCATGTATAGGGGTAAGTTGTTGTAACAAACATGCTTAACAACCCCTGTGATTGTAATCTGCCACGGAGGGGCTCTTCTCCTCTCTATAACACGTGGCTTGGGACACTAGGCAAGGTAACCTGGTTAGCAATTTTACATGTAGTATCAGAGACCAATCTCCTCACAGGAACTTCGCCATGGGCTCCTCCTCCTCACGCTCGCTGACATGCCGCGCTGCCTTGCTCTCCCTCGGCCTCCTTCACGGCCAGTGAGAAGCTGGCGACAGCTGACTTCCACGTAAAACGTGCTCAAGTCCCTCTCACTCCATCAGTGGAGCCGGAGTCTTTCGATTTTCTCAGCCACACCGGCAAATCCCAGCCCGCTATCTACCCAGAAAAACCCTGCTGAGCGCCCGATGAAGAACTTCAAGTGCGTCAGCTTGAGAGCATGCACACCTCCTGGGTGGCAGAAGGATCAACTTAGCTCCTTAGCTATCTCCTCGCAACCTCTCCACAGAAGGTGCTGCAGCGGTGCTCCGCGCTTGCTACGGCGGCCAGCCGGAAGCATGGACCAAGATCAAGATTTCGCACGGCTTCGTCAGCGGCGCAGCTGCTCTCCACTTTTCGGATGGCCACGGCTTAGCGGCATCCGATCATCAACCATCGCACGAAGTATTGCACCAAGAGATGAAGCTCTCTCAGCGCTGATGAGATGGCTTACGCGTAGCCGCCAGCTTGGAGGGGCGAAGAGCTGGTCCCTCCAGCTCCTCCGGACTCGGCTGAGCACCTACTGACTACGCAACTGGTGACCTCGGTGCTGCCATACCCGCGTCGAACACATTCGTTGGGTGAACTCTGCGCTGATCGAGTCTGCGATGCTCGCGCAGCCGGCGCAATGGGGAAGGCTCACAGCCGTCGGTAGGCCCAATGGCGTCCCGCGGCGCCGCGACATCTCGGTACGCTGGTCGGTGGTAGGAGTTACTCCCGTGGAAGCTGACAAGCCGAGAAGGGAGGAGCCTTTTGATGAGAAACCAAAGGCCGCGGTGGCTCCTTCGAGCAGTGCGTTACGCCTTAGGATTTGTGGCATAGAAGGAGGGGCATCACTGCCAGCCGTTGCTACAAGCGAGTACGATGAAACCTACGAGGTCTTTTGCACCACAGCGAGAAGTCGACGCCAGCGTCGCACACCGTCGTATGGAGTGGACACCAGCTGATTTTGTGTGGACTCGCGGAGTACCACCCGATCCATCACGGTGGTCTCGACAAACTCTCGCTTCACGAAACCAGCGAAATATGCGTGGTGCGTCCCATGCGTCCCGCCCGATGGATCCAGGAGTATGGAAATCTCTCATGTTGATCATGGTTTTGTGCACTCCCCGTCCACGTCCTATTCGGTTGCGCCAATATTCTTCATGTAGCAATGTCGATGCTAGTAAAAATCTTTTATCTGACCAATGTCAGTATTGCAGTGACGCGATGCTTTTGTTGAATTTCATCCTGATCGTATTAAGGAGGCTGCGAGGAGAACTCTCCCTCACTTAGGGAAGAAATTTGAAGGAGGCCCACGAAAACTCTATCCTGTCATGTCCTGCGTCGCCTAGGTCGTCAGCCAAATAATGCACTGCACCGCACGCGAATCAAACCATCTTCATCCATCGGCATGAAATGCGACTAAGGGAGCATAGCGCGTCACTCAACGTCGTTCATCAAGTCGTAGTCGTTTTAAGCTTTCGACGTGTTCGATGTGAACAATAATTTCGGTGTTGTGGCGGCTTGCCACACAGGCAAGAGCCACCAGCTACCCTTTCCAAAGTCTACCAGTGTCAACTGGTTCCCCTAGATTTGATATTTTCAGATGTTTGGGGACCTTGCCCCCAAAGAATCGGGTTAATTCGTTTCTACATACTATGTCAGCTTTGATGATGATTATTCCAAGTTTACAGATCCTATCGATTAAGTCATAAATCTAGGTGTTCCAATGTTTGGTGCAAAACTTAGTTGAACAACAGTTAACAAGAAAATTAGAGCTGTACAAACCGATTGGGGAGGAGATTACCAGTCATGAATTCGTTCTTTAAACGCATTGGTATTCATCATTATGTGTCATGCCCCCACACTCACCAACAAAACGGATCTGCTGGCGTAAACATAGGCACATAGTTGAGGCAGGGCATCACCCTCCTTGCCCATGCATCGATGCCTCTCAAATTTTGGGATGAGGCATTCCAAACTGCGGTGTTTCTAATCAATCGGCTGCCCTCCAAAGTCATAGGACAGGATACTCCTCTCCATCACCTTTGGCATGGTCATGATCCAGTTAACGCTCTTCGCACTTTTAGTTTGTGCCGTTTGGCCAAATCTTCCGTGCCTACAACAGCGAGAAAACTTCAATTTCGATCCAAGAAATGTGTTTTCATTGGATATAGCAATGCTCACAAAAGGCTTCAAATGCCTTGATCTAGTGATGGACGTGTCACCGTCTCGTGATGTAGTGTTTGATGAAAGCGGTGTTTCCGTTTGCATCCCTTCACCCTAATCTTTGGCGCACAACCGAGCGAGCTTAAAAGTTCTTCAGATATTCTTCTTAATCCGTCCATAGCGTTCGAAATGCCAAAATTCATGATCAACATTTGAGTTTTCTAACCCAATCAATCCCACAGGTACTGGTGGTATTGCGTGTGGGAATCCACAGCGGAATTGCGCTGAAAATGATGCGAGAAAATAGTGAAAATGATCAAGAAAAAGAAATTGGGGAGGAATACCACTCTCATTTCATGTGTCCGAGGCGTGGGGCACGACTCGCGATCAGTGATACGCTTTGAGCGCCCGGCCTCAGGATCGTCTTCGAATCGGCCACACTGCGGTCACGGTACCGCCCGTCTTAGTCCTCTCCGGATCCTGCGCCCGGCCTTTTGCCGCACCGTCTCGACTCCCATGCTGCTGCACGCATTGATCCGATTGATGAGATCATTGCCCAGGCCGTTGCCCCATCAACCGGATCCGGTGTGGATGGCAGCGGATGCTGCGGTATTGATGCCGTGCTCTTCACCACGATGCTGCTTTTGCTTCTTAAAGCCACTGCACCGCCGTCATCAAGTCGACCCACCACAAGAAACTTCAACGTGGTATTGTCAAACCATGGCGATATACTGATAACACCGTCCGGATGGGGCATGATGACCTCATCTCGGCCGAGGGGCCGTCCACTCTCAAAGAAGCTCTTCAAGACTCAATTGGACCTCGGCTATGGATGCAGTACCATGCTCTTATCAAAGAATAGGACTTGGCATTTGGTTCCACCGCCCAAAGGTAAAAAACATTATTGGCTGCAAATGGGTTTATAAAGTTAAACGGAAAGCGTATGGGCCCCTTTGATAGATATAAAGCTTCGATTAGTGGCTAGGGTTTTAAGCAACAATATGGGATTGATTATGAAGAAACATTCAGTCCAGTAGCTCAAGGCAGCCACCATCCTGTTGGTACTGTCTACGTCATGACTAAGGGTGGAGTCCATTGCATCAACTACGATATTGCACGCAGCTCCCATGGTATTCTCTCGAAGAGGAGGTGTATATGCAGCAGCAACACGCCTGGATATGAAGCAATAAGACTCATCCTAGGTATGTGTGTAAGCTGGACAAAGCGTTATATGGACTGGGAAGCAAAGTTCCCGGGGGCTTGGGTATGATCGCCTGTGTGCCAAATTACAGTCTTTGGAGCTTTGTGCCCAAGGGTGATACCTCACCGTTCTTCTACAACAAAGGCAGGCAGTACATCATGTTCGTTTTAGTATATGTCGATGACATAATTGTTGCTAGCTCGGTCTCGTAAACAGCAAGGCATTACCTCGTGATCTGAAAAAGGAGCCTGCCTTGAAAAAGATTTGGGGAGATTTGCACTACTTCTTGGGGATAGAAGTCAATAAAGCTAAGGGTGCCTTGGTTCTATCACAGCAGAAGTATGCAACAGACATTTTGGCATGATCAGGGATGAGCAAGTGCAAGGCGGTGGATACACCACTATCAACGACAAGAAAAACTTAGTGCATATGAAGGCAGTCCACTTGGACGGATGATTCAACAAGATACAGAAAGCTTGGTTGGGGCGCTTCAGTACTTACCATTGACAAGACCTGATCTATGCTTTGCAGTCAACAAGGTATGCCAATTTTTACATGCACCGACAACTGTTCATTGAGTGTCAGAAAAACGTATTCTCAGATATGTTCGTGGAACAATCAACCTTGGGCTTGGATTGGAAATTCAAAAACAATGATAGTTACTTGCTTTCTACGGGTATGCCGATTGGGCAGGCTGCATAGATGACAGGCGTTCAACTGGTTGGGTTTGCAGTTTATCTTGGTGAAAATCTTATTTCATGGGAGTGCTAGGAAGCAAGCAAATCGTGTCAAAACTCAACACAGAAGCAGAATATAAATCACTTGCAAATGCCACATTGAAATTATTTGGGTGCATAAGTTGCTAAGTGAGCTGGGTGTCTCTCACTCTCCACAGGCTAGGTTATGGTGTGATAATATTGGAGCAAAATACCTCTCCTCTAATCCAGTGTTTCATGCTCGAACCAAACACATTGAAATTGATTTCCACTTTGTCCGGAGAACGGGTAGCACAGAAGCTGCTGGAAATTCGGTTCATCAGTACCAAGGATCAAGTAGCCGATGATTTCACTAAAGCATTGCCTCATGTGAAGCTGCGAGGAATTCAAAAAACAATCTCAACCTTGTAAGTGGCTGAGATTGAGGAGGGGTGTTAGACGATATCTATTCGTTAAGCGTAGTCTAGGTTCATTGTAACTAGATATTGAGATTAGCTCCTCATGTATAGGGTAAGTTGTTGTAACAAACATGTAACAACCCCCTGTGATTGTAATCTGCCACGGAGGGGGCTCTTCTCTCCTATATAACACGTAACCCAGGACCTAGGCAAGGTAACCTGGTTGGCAATTTTACAAGACCTTCCACTGCTTTTTTGGGTGATGTAGATTTTCTGAAATTCAGACTCAAACTTGGACAGCAGGGTGCAAGTTTTCCCCAGCAAAGAGGCGCGGGATTGAACAAAAGCATGACAACAACGGTGCCCATGATACTTGTAGATATCTGTCCATATAGTCCTCGATTTGGTCACTGAGATTGACAGGTAGCCAGGGTCGTTGGAGATAGTAGGAGGATTGAGAGTTCAAGAGGAAGTATGAGTTGTTGAGCAAGAATAAGAATCTGAGACCATGATCTGAAAATGATTCTGATATGTTGGCAAGCTTTTTCTCGTAGACAAGACACCATCTCTATGATCATGCTGTCCAAAGGTGGTACATGTTCAGTATGAGATACGTACTTACCACGTATAGCTGCATCCACTGACAAATAATTAAACCACAGGAACCTGATGTATGTCATTACAGACCGAGTGGCCTTGTGAATGTCTGATGAACCTTGTGGATTTAGAGAAGTTGACGAGCCATCGCCACCCTCTAGCAACTTAGTCCTAATCATCTCCATTATGCTCCTTATCGCCTCACCCAACTTGCCCTTATATGCTGAGAGAAGGATGGTCATTTCGTTCTCTATCTTTTGTTCTTCCACAGAGGTTGGCGAACCAAACATCGTTAGGATCTTGTCTGAGGCTTCAGACAGAGCGTCATACACATCCAGCAGGTTAAAGAGTTTACTGTATGGTTGCAGCATAACCAAATCCATTGAAAGGAATTCTTCTTTCGTATAGGGATCCCAAGCAACTACAATGTCAACAGAAGTGAGCATTTTCAACATGGTTTCTTTGATAAACAACGCCAAATGGTATCGATTTTGGAACAGATTTCTCAGCCACATGGTCTTCTCCTTGTTCCTCACGAATACCAGGCAGGCCCACCGAGCCACAATCCGGAAAGTGCGGTCTCGCGAAACAGATGGTTTGCGCGATTTGGTCGAAGCCCGGGTCAGGTCCATGCATAATCACGATCGAGTTCCTCTTCCTCCCATGCAGATACACCATGGTCGTGGCTGAGAACCCAGCCGACGCCCAGCTCCATGAGCCATCTCTCCACTACTGCACTCATGTCACAGCATTTGGTGCTGCAATTCGCCGACGGCGCACTGAATAATTCCTGGACCATGATTCTAATGCGGTCCATGCGCTCTTCCCTCGTTTCTTCCTCCGCTTCTTCCCAGTCATCTACGTTGTTGCCGCTGATGTCGCCGTGGATCCTCAAAGGAGTCAAAGTGCATGGCCGCCGCCTCCACTGAGAGAGTGGAGGGGCGAGAACCAGTAGATACATAGCTAGTAGAGAGTCTGGAGACTATGGTACCTGACGAGCTGCCAACGTTGGATCCACCATTCCGACCCTCCATGCCGGCGCCGCAGCAACTAGTGCAGAGAGCGAGAGACCAACAACCTCCCGATAGAGGTTGTAAGTTGATTTGCGCGTTCTGGGCAAGTACTGAAGAAGGGACGACGGACTCTGGGCCTTTTTGGTGCAGGGCAGGCAACACAGGACCTACAGAGTACTACAGAATATTGTATAATTATATCAATATAGTATTGATAAAGCGGAGGTTTTCCTGCTGACACGCTTTTGCGCGTTTTGGTAGCACCGTTGGATTTGATGGGAAGTTGCTGGGAAGCTCCAGTTAACTACACTACACAAAACAAGTGGTTATTCATTGGCCTCACTCGATTTAATCTAATCTAATATCTAATCGACAACGACACCATAAAATACATCGGATCGTGCGTACGTCATAATTACTCAACTGTTATCTTATCATTTGTTGTTTTTGCTTTTTTTTTTTTTCTGTATGTTTTATTTGGTTTTCCTTTGAAAATTTTTAATTTGGCTTCCATATAAATAATCTGGCTTTTTTTTTATTTTGTTTGTTTAAAGTGTTTGTATTATTGGACAATTTTTTTTTAGTTCATTTAATTTGGATCCAAATCTGTATTTCTTTCTATTATATTTAAATTTCTTCAATTTGCCTTACATAGAACCGATCTGTTATTTTCTATTTTATTTTTATTTGCATTTTTGTATCTTTTATATGTTTTCTCATTTGAATTTATTTAATTTGCATTTCATAAATATAATCTGTTAATTTGTTTTTTATCTAGTCCGTTGGATTTGGATCTTGTGGTTTGTGCAAATCGGAGATTAATGGCTTCAAATCACTCGATTCTATCTTCTTTGGAGAATTGAGTGATTTTTTAGCCCTGGCTCACTCGGGTGACAGAATACCACAAATCTCCCGAGTCACAAGTAGACAGACCTTTATGAATTCTGAATTTCTCATACATTTTATGAATAAATATACCAATAAAAGCACAGGTTGCATCTTCTTGCAATGTTTTGAGTTCCAAGTCCAACAATGCCAGGACAAACATGTGCAGTAGTGCAGAAAATAAGGCATTGTGCTCTGAACCCATGGATAATTTTTGGATCTAAATTCACCCGGGCAGAGGATAAACAAACTCGAAGTTAACCACAATCTGCACTTCTTAGCTAGGTTTTTTGTGTTTCTTCTTCTGAACCCAAAACTAAACCTGAATTTTTCTTCCTGGGACGCAAATAATTTTACTTGATCTTGCTGCCAACAATGTCATAGAAGAAACAATAACGAGACCAGACGTTGTCAGTCATGCCCTGTTTCGTTTCATCAGCACCTGGGCATGTTCCAAGGAGGCCGCATCATCTTGTCATTAGGAGCCTTGCCGTCTTTCACAATGAACACGGTGGCCATTCCCCACACCATGTGGCGATCAAAGTGGCAATGCACGAACCACACCCCTGAATTGAACAAGCACAAGTCACTCACACAAAAATCACCCTGCTAAAAAAAAAAAAAAAAATCCATGGCCGGCGGCAAGGTCGCTCACTCACCGGGGTTGTTCGCGCGGAACCGTATGGCGGCCCAGCCGCCTTTGGGCACGGCGACCGTGTTCTGCAGCGGCGGGTCGGCGAGGTTGTATCCGGCGGGGTCCCTCCGCTCGTCGAAGTTGCCGAATCCCGCCCCACGACGTAGAAGCTGAAGCCGTGCAGGTGCATGGGGTGGCTCGTCGTGCCGAGCACGGCCGTGTCCTGGAACACCACCTCGACGGCGGCGCCGTGCTCCAGCACCTTCACCCTGGTGCCCCGCTCCGTGGCCACGCCGAGCCCGGACGCCCGGACGCCGGGGTCGGTGAAGTTGAACGCGGACGGCGGGCGGTCGGGGAAGTCCGCCTCGTACACGCCGAAGCGGCGGTTGTAGTAAGCGCGGAGGACGTCGGCGGCGGCGGACGGGATCACGAAGCTCGCGTTGTTCAGGCTCGCCGCGAGGCTGGCCTTCGGGCCCGCTGCACGGCGCGTCCGCCGCGCAGGGGAGCAGGTTCACGGCCATCGTCACGACCAGGCGCTCGTCCACGCTCGACGGCACGTCCACGGGGTGCTCCTCGCTCGCCAGGGACCGGAGCCGCGCCGTGTACGCCTCCGCCGCGACGATGTCGTTCACGGCCGGCAGGGGGTGGCGCCGGGGAAGACGGGCGGTTGTCGTCTTTGTCGTCTCCCCGCCGTCGCCGCGGCGTCCGTGTGTACTCCAGGACCGCCGTGGCGGTGCTGTTGTTGAAGGCGACGGGGATGTCGGGCGCGAACGTCCTCGCCGCCATGTAGTACCGGCTCCGGCCTCCGCCGCCGCGGTCGTCGGCGGCGTCGAGCAGCGCGTCCACGGTCTGCCCCGGCGCCACCATCACGTGGTCGGTGGTGAACGGCTTCGTGTAGCGCGCGTCCGTGGCCACCACCGTCAGGCGGTGCCCGCGACGGCGAAGAACATGTCGTTGGTGAGCCCCGCGTTGATCAGCCGGAGCAGGTACGTCTTGCCGCGCTCCACGGCGAACACGGTGGTGCCGCGCTCAGAGCACGGGAACAGGTCGCCCGGCTCGCCGTTGATGGTGTTGGCGTCGGCCGGCTTGATGTCGGCCCCGGTTCGAATCGTCTCCTCGAGCAGGTCGTTCGCGTCGTCGTCCCGCCACCACTCGCCTGCACATGCAAATTCACGAGCTCGTCGGCCGGCGGGCATTGCGTGCACCGTGTACATAGATGGGAACCGAACGAACGAGATCAATCGTGACGTGACCCGGCCGGTCGGTCTCCGACGAGGCAACGTGCGTACCGAGGATGATCGGCGGCAGCTCCTCGACGCGCGGCCTCTCCTGGAACTGGAAGGGGAAGGTGGTGCCGCGGCCGGGGCGGATGACGATGGCGCCGTGCACGGTGGCGCGGTCCAAGCCGGTGTGCGCGTGCCACAGCAGCGTGCCCTCCTCCTGGGAGAGGATGATCCGGTAGGCGAAGGAGGCGCCGGGCTGGATGGGGCACTGCGTGATGTACTCCGGCCCGTCGGACCACGGGTTCCGCCGCTGCTCCACGCCGTGCCTGGTCATGCGCATCACAGCACAGGCGAGCTCACCGCATCAGTGCATGAACGCCGACGACGCCATGGACGATGGCTGGCTTATTATGTGTACAGTGTACTTACCAGTGGATGGTGATGTTCTTGTCGCCATGGTTGCGGACGTTGACGACGACGACGTCGCCCTTGCGAGCGTGGATGGTGGGGCCGGGGAACTGGCCGTTCACGGTGAGGATGCTCTTCGGCCGGCACAGCCTGGTGATGGTAACCCTCTTTACCTGCAACCAAAACACAGTAGCCACGCGCGTGATCATTTCTGTTCTTGTTTCTTGGTAGTGCAGCAAACCATTTGCTTCCAGATTAATGATTTGCATTTGTGTTCTTGGTAGTGCAGGATTTTCATGATGAAATTCAGAAAAGATGGCAAGAAGAGGTTTGCATTGGCGTGGGAGAAAGAATTACAACGACTCCAGTGTCATCCAGACATTTCCGAACATCAACATGGTAACAGAAATACAAAGTTTGACTGCTAATTCAAAGCTACAACTAAGATCATTACCCACCAATAAACGATGAACAAGGATATCTAGTAATAACAACTACTACCATTTTCCAAGAAAACAAAAACAAAACCATGGATGGATCGAGGAGGGCTGAACAGAGCAGATGGGTGACTGAAAGGCCAATGCCTGAAATTTGACAGCAACAGAAATATATACAGGAACGTCCTAGATGAAGTACTAGTGCTTACGAGGAAATGGTAGTGATGAACCGTGGAGGCCTGCGCGGCAGGGCAAACTGCTCCAACTCAAAGGCCAAGAACACAGCCAGGAGCCGGAGCAGCACTGCTGCTGCAGGTGTGTCAGCAGCAGCACCCATCGTCGCCAGGGACACCGCTTTCGCTTTGGTGATCGACGGCAACGAAAAGAGAGTACTCAAACGGTGATCTTTCCTTTTATATGATTATTTATTATGTAATAAAAGTATGGAACAATGAATCCGGTCAAAAAACAGATTTGGCAATGGAAGATTTTTTTTTGCTATACTTGGAAGAAAGCTTAGAGGAAATTTGTCAGGGGTGTATTAATTAATTAGAGAAATCACCCTAGCTTAGACTTTGTTGCTTGTATATATCAAATTAATTAGTGTACATTTATGCATAAAAAAATCAACAATTAATGATTCCTCCTTTTTTAAAAAGTAAAGAGAATACCTCTGCTTTTTCTAAAAAAACAAGTGAAAACAGAGTTATAGGATGGATTTAGACAAAAATGAATGCTTGTGATAAGTCTGTCGTGCACTTGATATAGCATCTGAAAAGCCTTAGTGTTGGGGACCAAAATAAGGGTCCCTTTAGGAAAGGCCCAACAAACGCAAAAACTGGCCCACAAAGCCGCCCACTACTTTACGGGCCACGGCTCGAGGGGCACGGAGCAGGCGCATAGTCTCCATCCGAGCCTACCCCGCGAGGCCTTGGGTAAGCACCAATACTCCGCCTCGCCCGAGGCCAGCGCTGGGGCCTCAGTTCCGCCTTCCACCTCGCCCGAGCCTTCATTGTTGGGGCCTCGGGCGAGCCTCCGATTTCCGTCCCGCCCGAGCCCCGGCGACCAGGTCTCGGGCGGGGCAGCGCTGCCGAGGTCAAAAGCCGTACCACCGATTTGGCGCACATCTACCACTGCTGCTGGCCCATGTCGATGTCGGGGCGCTCACGCTCTGGCGAGAGGATGGACAACGTCCGTCGCGACCCACCGGCGGCGTTCACGCTTCTGGCGATCTCCGCAGTGAAGGCCTCGCTCGCCCTTTGTGGGGCCCATTTGTCTTCGCCTAACCTCTCGATAGGTCCGTCAAGGGGTCTTGGGCATCGCCCGCCACGCCGAAAACAACGGCAACCCGGCGTCACCCTCCGTGCGGGAGAGGGCTGGGCGCCCCACTCCGGTCAATCAGCAGTCCACCCCGTGAGCCACGAGGCCGGGATGGGGCGATCAGCGTCGACGATCATCTGGTACTGTTCCAACCACTCCCGTATGGCAACGAGCTCCGGGCCCCCGAGCCTCAGTTCCAGGCGAGGTCAAAGCTACAACAAGCTCGGGGCTCGGACACCCCCTCCGTCACGCTCAACTCCGAGCGAGGGGGCGGGCATTCTTCCAACCAACCGCGCGGGAGGCGACATAAGCGCTGCCCGTCCGTTCATGGACAGCACGCCCTCCGGGCCGCGGATAAGGGAGGACGAAGCCCATGACCTCGCCGCCAGCCACGACCTCTTCTTGTAAGGCCCTGACCTCCCCTTACGACTATAAAAGGGGAAAGGCGGGAGGCCGTAGATAAGCGGACACACGCCTAATATTGGCACTTTACTCAATCATCCGCGAGACTTGGGACCACGGTCTCTCTCTCATTGCTTGTACACCCTACCTCACGAGCACCCGGTGTAGGATAATACAAGTACCCTCTCCCCCATTGGACGTAGGGCCTTTTCTTGCCCGAACCAGTATAAATCCTTGTGTTCATCTTGCACACCATCCGGGAAGTAGGGGAGCACGCACCATAAATTCACTTGTTGATACTAGGACCGCCAGTTCTAGCACCGGCCGTTGGCGCGCCAGGTAGGGGAGCACTGTGCGTGTTTCGCCTCCCTTCCACCAAACCTCCGGATGGCCGGTTGTCGCGGCGACACCACGAGGGAACCTTTCAGCCCCAACTTTCCTCCCCCGCCCATTTGGAGCGGGGACTCGATCCGGTTCGGAGGTCTCGAGTTCATGTCGGCGGGCACCCGGTTCGACATGGGCTCCTTCCGGCCGGGGTCTAGGACCTCTGGGCCGAGGCCCGGCGGACCCATCTCAGCCCGGCCCGGCAGGAAGCACAGCGGTACCACTTTTACGCCAGCGCATAAGGTTCGGGTCGCTTCATGGCCTTGGCCCAAGAGGGAGGACCCCTAACGGCGCTTCAGCGGCGCCTCCCCGCAGCGGCCTTCGGCGACGCCGCCACCGCGTCAGCCGTTTGGCATGGCCAATGCCGAGGCTACGTGTGCGTTGTTGGTCTCCACCACCATGGGAGCTCGAAAGGAGGCGCCCGCGTCGCCCGGCGGCACTCACGGGCGTCCGGCGCTGACATCCCCGATGGACGATCCATGCCTACAGTACGTCGAGCGGGCGGGCGGTGTGACTCTGGCTGCGCTTCACGTCCACCGTCGGCATTACCTCGAGCTCACGAACCTAGGGGTTTTCATCGAGCACGCCTTAGCCCGGCTACCCGACTCCGACTCCCGGGGCGACATATGCGACCCGACTCGCGAGTGCTTCCACATGAAATCGGCGACCTCGGCGCAGCCCAACAACAACGATTACGACGATCGAGATCAAGATCCTAGGCACCTTTGTCGAGGCCCGCCCGGTGGTTACGACCCGGTGGATCCGGGCACCTCACAACCACGGGGGGCAGTGCAGCCCGGACCCCGCTTGCGATCCCGCCGAGGGAGCCGAGTAGCCCAGTGGCCCACCTCAGAGCCACGTCAACCCACCATCGAGCAGATTCGCGAGGCCGGAGCTAAGCTTCGAACACGATCGTCTTCAGCTACGGCGAAAGATAAGCCTTGTCTGGCAGGGCCCCCCGCGGTGCGCATGGCAGAGCCCGGCGGCTGGCAACACCCATGCGTTCACGGAAGGATGGAATCAACGGCGAGGGGTGAGCCCCTTCCCGTCTTCCGGTGTGCGAGCCGGGCATCGCCGCCGCCGCCCTTCTCCTTGGCGATGCTAGAGCCCTCCCACCCGGAGGCGCATCCGCTGACGAGATGCGGGGCTACATCGAGACCGCCGTAGTCAACGGGCCGCAAGCTCCGCCTCATGCCTTCGCGCACAGAAGGATGAGGCCCGAGGCGTCCTCGGGGGGGAGGCAGGCCTCGGTCCACCCCGGACCCCTCGCGGAGACCGGTTCGCCAAAGCGCATCCCGGGACAACCGTGGCAGCCTCGATGGCGGCGACACGTATGCGCTATCAACGGTGCGCGGGGCAAGGGCGCAGGCCGCCCGCGACCGCCCGGCCGCGAGGCGGCGGGCGCGGCAGCGATGAGACGCGGCAAGCGGACCCCGGGACCTCGAGCCTTTGCGGGGAGATCCACAACGCCCGTTCCCCTTCGGGTTCCGTCCCGGTGGCCAACCTCACCAAGTACTTGGGAGAAACGAACCCCGAGGTGTGGCTCAGCGACTACCGCTGGCATACCGGTGGGTGGCGCGCGGGCTGACGATCGGCTCATCATCCATAACCTCCCGCTTCACACAGGGGGGACTCGGCGCGGGCTTGGGCTGGAGCACCTCCCGCCCGCACAATCCACGGCCCAGTCTGATCTGGTCAAGGTTTTCGTGGGGGAATTTCCGGGGCATACGTGCGCCACAGGCTTCGTGGGACCTCCTTGTTGCCGCCCGAGAAGTCGAGCAGGCGGCTACTTGACTCCATCGCCGCTTCTTGAAGAAGTGCACCGTGCTACCCAACGTGGCCGGCACCGCCATCATCAGTGCGTTCCCTAGACGAAACGACACAGTAAGGAGCTAGTCCACGAGTTGGGTGGGAAGATGCCCTCCACCGCCAACGAGCTGTTCGGGGGCCACAAACTTCGCCTCCCGGCGGTGAGGCGTCTTTTGCGGCGCCAACGACAAGGGCAAGTGGCGGGGCAGAAGGAGGCCGAGGGAGCAGCAACCCCACAACCCCCAAGAGAACAAAAGGGGCAAGCGGAGGAAGCAAGGCAAGAAGGAGGACTCGAGGATGACCTCGTTCTTTGCGGCCGACCATAAGACACCCGAGGCCCCCGGGGCCGGGGCGTTCGGCATTTATGCTCAAGCCTTGCCCCTTCCACAAGTTCCCGTTAAGCACACCATGTGGGAGTGTGACTTGGCCTGCCGATTCTACGAAGCTCCCCCCGCCCGAGGATAAGAAGAAGAAGGAGAAGGAGGATGAAGGCAAGGGTGGCCGGTTCCGGAGGTCCACGATGTCTTCATGGTCATTGGCGGCCTCCCGGCGAACTTCTCCCCATGCCGGATCAAGCGCGGCGCGCCAGAAGTGTTCTCGGTGCGCCACGCCCTTGCCCGCGGTACACGCCATAGTGCGTGGGCGCCATCACCTATGGCCTCGGCGACCACCCGCTCTCGTGCGAACCTAGGGAGATACCGCTTGTGGTGGACCTGTCATCGGCAGCGTCCGGCTCACCAAGATGCTAATGGGGGCCGGCGGCGCCCCTCAACATCCTCTACTCCGAGACCCTCGGCCTATTGGGAATGGGCGCCATCTCTCGACCCTCCAACTCCCCTTTTCGGGGCATCATGCGGGCAAGCGTGCACGGCCCCTCGGGCGAGAATCGACCTTCCGGTCGTTTTGGGACACCGTCGAACTACTGCAAGGAGGTCATCACCTTTGGCGTGGTCGACTTCCGGGGAACCTACCACGGAATCCTCGGACGTCCAGCGTGCAGCGAAGTTCATGGCGGTCCCAAACTACACATATCTCCTCCTCAAGATGCCGGGTCCAAGCGAGGCGTCATCACCGTCGGCTCCTCCTACGAGCACGCCTTCAAGCTGCGGCGTAGAGGCTATCGAGCATGCCGAGGCGATAAGCTGTCAGAGCCCTCGACTCCAAGCGACACGCCCCGGCACCTTGAGCCGTCGGGCGGGGTGAAGGATGTCCCGCTCGACCCCTCCACCTCGTCCCGGCAAGGCGGTGAAGATCTGTGACTCCCTCGACCCTAAATAGGAAGGCGTGCTCGTCGACTTTCTCCGCGCGAACATCGATATTTTCACGTGGAGTCCCTCGGACATGCCGGGCATTCCGAGGGATGTCGCCGAGCACTCCCTTGATATCGGGCCGGGTCGGGACCGGTGAAGCGGCGCTGCGCCCGGTTCGGCGAGGAGAAGCGCAGGGGCCATCGGCGAGGTCAACAAGCTTTGGCGGCGGATTCATCAAGGAAGTGTTTCATCCCGTGGTTGTCTAATCACATGCTTGGTCGGGGAAGAAGAGTGGGAAATAGAGGATGTGTGTAGACTATACCAGTTTAAATAAAGCATGTTCGAAAGTCGCTTTTCCCTTACCACGTATCGATCAGATAGTTGACTCCACTTCGGGGTGTGAACTCTTATCCTTCCTTGATGCTTACTCCGGCTACCACCAAATAGAGATGAAAAGAGTCCGACCCATTTCGCGGCGTCTTTCATCACCCGTTGGTATGTCTTTGCTGCGTGGCGATGCCCTTCCGGACTCGGGAGCGCGGGGGCCGCGTACCAGGCGGTGCATCTTTGGGCGTCATCGGCGACCACATCGGCCCAACTGTAGAGGCCTCGTCGGCGACATCGTGGTCAAGACCAAAAAAGGCGGCGACCTCATCTCGACCTCGAGATCGTCTTCCGATGCCTCAAGGCCAAGAGCGTCAAGCTCAACCCGAAAGTGCGTCTTGGTCCCCCGAGGCATACTCTTGGGGTTCATCGTCTCAAAGCGCGGCATAGAGCCCAACCCGGAGAAGGTGACCGCGGTGGCGAGCATGGGGCCGATCAAAGATCTGAGGCCGTGCGGCGAGTCATGGGGGCTGTCTTGCGGCCCCCGGTCGCTTCATCTCACGGCTCGGCGAGAAGGGCTGCCCCCTATACCGTCTCTGAGAAAGTCGGCGCTTCTCCTGGACCTCCGAGGCCCGGGAGGCCCTCGACAAAGCTCAAAGCTGCCCTCACCCGGCGCCCGATACTCGTCCCACTAGCCGATGGCGAGCCTCTCCTCATGCGCGCGGCGGCGGCCAAGTGGTCGGCCACGGCCATTGTCGTCGAGAGGCGGGGAGGAGAACCCCAGCTGCCCGGTGCGAGGCCGGTCTGCCGTTAGCGGTATTGTCGAGACCAAGATCCGCTACCCGCGAGATCGAGGAAGGCTGCTCTACGCCGTGGTCCTAACTTCGGCGCAAACTCTCGGCACTACTTCCGGCGCCCACCCGGTGGCGGTGGTCTCCTCCTTCCCGTTAGGAGAGATCCTCGAGCCGGGAGGTCTCGGGGCGGGTCGCCAAGTGGTGCAGTCGAGCTTATGGGAGACCCTCTCCCTCCCTACGCCGAGGAAGGCCATCAAGTCTCAAGTCTTGGCGGATTTCCTTGCGGAGTGGACCCGACGACCCACCGCCGCCTCATCTCAGTCGGGAATGCTGGACCATGTACTTCAACGGGTCCTTGATGAAGACCGGGGCCGGCACCGGCCTCCTCTTCGTCTCCCCCCTCGGAGTGCATATGCGGTGCGTGGTTCGTCTCCATTTCCTAGCGTCGGAACAATATGGCGGAATGCGAGTGCGCTCAACGGCACGAAGATCGCCATCGAGCTCGGCGTCAAAGCGCCTCGGCGTCAGGAGACTCGCGGCTCGTCATCGACCAGGTCATGAAGGACTCGGCCCTGCCACGACCCCAAGATGGGCCAGCGTCTTGCAAAGGCGGTGCGGCGCCTTGGAGGACAAGTTCGACGGCCTTGAGCTCAACCACGTCGTCCAGGAGGCACATGAAGCGTGACGAACTTCGCCAAGATCGCCCATTTGGGAGAGCCCCGTTTTCCCCGGCGTCTTCTCCAAGGACCTCGCTTCCCCCTCAGTCAATCTCGAAGGACGAGAGGAGGCCTCGGAGAATTGTCCCGACCCCCCCTCGGGGGCTGGAGAAACTCCCAAAGTCCCCTCTGCATCCGAGATCCCCTTGGTTTCCGAGGCGCCCTCGGCGTCTAACACCGAGGTCATGGAGATTGACGGAGGGGACCTAGAGCCCGAGCCCAAGCCGGTTGGAGGAAGCCATACCTCGGCCCCCCGGATCGTCAGGAGTGCTCCCAGGGACTTCAACCAAGCACGGTGCATCGCGAGAAGAAGCAAAGTCCCTACGTCGTTATTGAGGACGACCTCTACAAAAGCGAAAGCCGATCGGGGTCTTGCAACGATGCATCACGGTCAAGGAGGGCCTCGCGCTAGTCCGCAAGATTCACGCCCGGCGTATGCGGTCATCCGCGCTGCTCCACGGTCCCTCGTCGGTGGCGCCTTCCGGCGGGGGTTCTCTTGGCCGACCCCGCGGTCGGCCCAGCGCCACCGAGGTGGTGCGCACTGCGAAGGTTGCCGATTACTACGCTCGTCGACGCACCTACCAGCTCGGGCACTCCGGACCATCCCAATCACATGGCCTTTCGCCGTGTGGGGTTTTGGAACTTTGGTAGGACCCCTCAAAAAAGGCGCCGGGGGCTTCACTCATCTGCTCGTCGCCATCGATAAATTCTCCAAGTGGATCGGGCGCGCCCGTCACCAACATCCGGTCCGAGCAAGCGGTGCTCTTCTTCACCGACATCATCCACCGCCCGAGTCCCAAACTCCATCATCACCGACCACGACACCCGGTTCACGGGGCGAAGTTCCGAGCCTTATGCGACAAACACGGTCTGGTTATGCGGGTCACCGGTGGCGCACCCCGAGAACGGGCAAGTGGAGCGGGCCAACGGGATGATACTACAAGGGCTCAAGCCTCGGATCTTCAACAAGCTCGACAAGTTCGTCAAAAGGTGGCTCGAGGAGCTCCCCTCGGTCCTCTGGAGCCTCGAGCGGCGATGAGCCGGGCGGCGGGTTCACACCCTTCTTCTGGTGTCTGGCGCCGAAGCCATCCTGCCTACCGACTTGGAGTTCGGATCCCGAGACTCAAAGCCTACGATGAGGCACGCAATCAAGTGGCTCGGGAGGATTCATTTGGACATGCTCGAGGAAGCAAGGGATGCCGCCCTCTACACTCGGCAAGATACCCGGCAATCCCTCGGGCTACCATGACCCGGCGAGGTCGGACCGAACCTCAAGGAAGGTGATTTGGTGCTTCGTCTCCCCGGGACAATCGAGGCCGCCACAAGCTCACGCCACCTTGGGAGGACCCTTCATCATCGCCCGAAGTACTCAAGCCGGGTACCTACAAGCTCGCTAACGAGGGCGGCGGAGTCCTCAACAACGCTTGGAACATCCAACGGCTCGTCGTTTTTACCCTTAGAAATTCCAAGCACTTTCGTACATACTTGTACCATACTTTTCTACTAAGAAAGACTAAGTCCTTAGGCGTTTGCCCAAGTCATAATATTTTGTCCTCAATTGGACTCGGTGAAACTTGGTTTCGGCTCACGAAACCAAGTCTCCCATGGGGGCTAGAAAGGGGGGGACCCCTCGTGCAAAGCACCCCTCGAAAAACTTTTGCGCTTTTTCGGCTATCTTTAAGTAGACTCTACGTTCCCAAAGGTCTCGGCGTGCTTAGGAAAAGGCACGGCGTGATGTCATCCCGAGGCTGAGGATGGCCGAGCCACGAGCCACCTCGCCCATGCGCTATGGTGCCTCCGCTTTTGCCGCCCTCGGCCAAAGGAGGACTCCGGCGCCCAGCGAGGGAGGTCGCTCATTACAAAAAGGCAGCGGGGCCATGACAACTATTCACGATCCTTACCATCGGTTAAGAGCGACTCTTAGGCTGCGAGCACCCCCGCAAAACTAAGTAATTGAGTACAAGCGAAAGGGAAGCGAGAGATAACGAAAAAAACCGTCACAAAAGCATAAGGCCTCGGCAGGCCGGCCCGACACAAAGTGTTCCATGAACAAAAGTCAACATAGCACTCAAGCCCGGCTTGCGGGGGGTCTCTTTGGGGCGTCAGGGCCGCCCGGCGCCTTGGGCAACGGCGTCCACGGCCTCGGCGTCCGCCGGCCTCGGCGTCGCCCGGCCTCCTCACGAGGGAGTGGAAAGCGGCAGCGAGGTGCAAAGATGTTCGCCCGGCGCGATTGGAGCCCCGCTCGCCTCGGCCTCCTCGGCGAGTTGGGCGACTCACCTCGCTCTCGTGTCCCATCTCCTCCTCGGCCACAGAGCCCCTCGGCGATCCGAGGAGGTCGGCCGATAGTGGGACATGGTCGGCGCAGCGTATGTGACACGCCCGACTCGCGGGGCCTCCGGCGCGCGCCTCCATCAGCCCGCCACCGCGGCTTGGCCCAGCGTCGCCCAGTTGCTTCCGCTTGCATCCTCCGCCTCCACCGCGGCACGGTAGCCGTGGCCTCCAGCGTCGAGGGAGTCGAGCTCGCCTGTGCGCCCGGTATGTAGGCGATGCAGTGCGGCCGAGGCTGTCCCGGCTCCGTCACCACCTGCCGGACACATAGCGACCCGGGTTAGACTCTCGGACAATATAGCGAGCACGATGGACAATCACGGTGCGTACCTTGTAGGCTGGTTGCGGAGGGTCGTGGCCTCGGAGATCCCACGCATGAGCTCGTCCTTCAGCTTGGGTACTCGCCCCGGCAGGGCGTTGTTCTCATCCTCAGCGGTCTTGACTTTTCGGACAAAGCCTTGATGGAGTCGCCGAGGCAGGCCGGCGAGCATCGTCTCCTTCTCGGCTCGGGCCGGTCGAGGCTCGTGGGGGTGGCCGGCCCGCCCGCCTCTTTGGAAGGCGCGGGCGTCCTCATGGCAAACGACGCCTCGACGCCGGCTCGAGACAAGGAGGCGGGCTTCTCGGCTTCGGCGTCCTTCTCGGCCGGGGTCTCGTCGTTAGGCGGGCCACCGGACCCATACGCTGAAGGAGGCTGGTTGTTGAGCCCGGCCCGGCGTGCGGAGGAGTCCGATTTCCTTTCGGCGTCTTAGCGGTTCCTGCGGCACGGCGAGTCTCCGACCGTTTAAGTCATGGGAAAGAAGTCTGCAGGTCGACAAAGGGGCCGCGTGGGGTCGCCTACGGCGGGGGCGGGGAGCTCTGGCCCGGCCACTGCGATGGTGCAGGCGGCCTCCTCGGCCGGTCGGCGCGCGGCCTTGCAGCGCACCACAGGATTTTCCCTCACTTGGCGTGTCGTCCAGCGAGAAGACCTCCCGGCGCTCCGGTGCAGCGCTCCCTCGAGACGAGCCGGCCCGCCATCTTGTGCTTAGTGGCGTCACCGGCCTCGAGCGGTGACCCTCCCGACCTCGGCGGGCTCCCTCGATGAGCAGCCACCGAGTGCCCGCTGAATCTCTGCGGCGCCCACGGCGGATGCCTCTGCACTGCGCCTCGTGGCCTTTCCGCGACCGGCGACCACGCCTCGGTGGCCACGACTCAGCGAAGATGGGGGGCGGCACCTGCTTTCGGCCAGCGCCCGCGTCGGTAAATAGCGACCACCGCGGGCTCCTCCATCCTCGGCCGGCACGAGGATTCCCACCCGGCCGATGCAGCGGGACCGCCACTCGGCCTCCTTGACGGGCGCCTCCGCCCGTGCCCGGTGCCGCCAGGGGGCCCGGCCCTTCAACCCGGTGGCGCCACCGGTGGCGCCCTTAGTCCCTCGGCGGGCGGGCGCTGCGCCCGCCTCTTCCTCCCATCGCCGAGGCTGCTCCTCGGCGGGCAGCCTCGGCCTTCTCCTTCTCCTCGGTCCCGGCCGCCGCCGATGGTGGAACCGAGGCTCGCGCTCCTGCCCCCCACCTCGGTTGCTTC
Source organism: Chrysopogon serrulatus (assembly GCA_015844335.1). Lineage (NCBI taxonomy): Eukaryota > Viridiplantae > Streptophyta > Magnoliopsida > Poales > Poaceae > Chrysopogon > Chrysopogon serrulatus. Next base: position 20,864 of record JADLZL010004859.1, on the reverse strand, counting down.
GGCGGGCGGCGGTGCCACATCCGCCCAGCGACCTTGCGCTTTAGGGGCTGCTTGGGATGGAGAGGAAGGAGGTCGGTGGTGGAGAAAGAGGCGAACACCCGAAACCAGCGGGGGGGGCATGGGCGCCACTTACCCGGGCACCTTAATCTTGGCGGACGGGCTCCCCCAGGGGCGGGGCCTCGGGCGCCCGCTGCCCGTGCGCCCTCTGGGAGCGTCCGGCTAGCGATCCTCCGACCCGCTCTGGCCCTTAGTAAAGTGCATCGGGGGGGCCAGACCTCGCGGGGGAGGGGGCTCGGCGACCTCCTTCCCCCGACGTCGCACCTCCCCCCCGGGAGGCCCCCCCGCTGGAGCGTCGCGCGGCCTCAACTCCAGCTCCCGAGGCAGGTCTCTCCCAGCGGCCCTCCCGGCCGCTGCGCCTCCAACGAGCCGCCGCCCTCCCGGGCACCTAACGTCACCTCCAGTGGGTCTAGCCCCGGATAGCGGCTCATTTCGTCGTCCATCCATCCTCCTCGTCGTCATCTCGTAATTCGTGTCTCGGTGGTGTCGGCCCGGCGTCGCCTCCCCGAGGAAGGCCCTCTCGCTCTGGCGGCGCCGCACGCCAATCCTCCTTCTCCCTTACGCTGCGGGCATTCGCTCCGCGGCGCTCTCCTTCTCCCTCCTCGCCTCCCTCATGGTCGTGGTTAGCCTTCTTCTCCGCGATCGGGGGCTTCGGCCTCCCTCGGCTTCTCCGAGAGCCCTGGCCGACACGGAGGGGGTAGGGGCCCGAGGAGGAGGAGGCGGAGTAGCGCCGAGCGGAGGAAGCCAGGCTTACCCGAGGCTAATGAACCCCTTCTCTGGCCGCATGATGACCATGAAGGGATTGCGGGGGAGTCCACCGTCGCCGCTTTGCTTTTGTCCGATCGAGGATCTCGGCGTAGCCAGTCCTCTGTTGCCATCCGAGTGCCCTCCCGGGCGTTGTCGGGCCGCATATCGTCTGTGGCGTACCGCCCATGACATCGAGCGGCAGCACACGCCGCTTGTGGAAAGGCTGGCAATCACCGCCGAGGCGTCCAACCCTGATCGGGTCGGTGCGCCAAATCGGAGAACACCTTCCTCGGCGGCGTCACCTTCTCGGCGATCAACTCCTTCGCCACGATGGCGGCTCGGAGTCGAACATCTTCCGGTGTAGGCCGGGGAGGTGGTCGTAATCGTTGCGAAAGATAGAACCACTTCTTTGCCGGCCAGCGGTTCGAGGCGAGCTTCACGGGGATGTAGTCCCAGCGGCTCTTGGGCTGCCCGGTGCGGCGTGCGATTCCGGCCGGACGGCCCGGCCGCTTTCCCTTCTCCTTCTCCTTCTCCTTCTCCTTCCCCTTCTCCCTCTCCGTCCCGGTGAGACCGAGGCTGAGGGTGGCCTCGAAGAAGTAGAGCCACAAGTCCCGGTGGGCGTCGATGCGAGGAATCCCTCGCCTGGCGCCCACGGGAACGCCCGCCGCGTCTTGAGATGCGATTGGGGGCGGGTTGTGGGCTCCGGGCCATAGTACTCGGGGGGGTAGCGAAGGAGCGCCCCGCCGGCATCCGAACCCGCGCTCATGGAAGGCCGTGAAAGCTCACGGCGCGTACCCCCCTAGGAAGCGGGAGGCGTCGCCCGGCGGCGACACGATCCCTCCGGCCGCTCGGTGTTTGACCAGGCGCGCGAGGCCCGCTCTCCACCCGGCACCTCGGCTCCGCCTCCGTCACGGAGCATGACTCCCGATCCGTCGTGCCGGCGATCTCCACCACAGGCGCCATCGGTGAGGGGAAAGGTTGGCGGGGGTGGCCGGCGCCCGGAAGTTTCTTCCTCTCTTCTCTCCGGCAAACTCGAGCTTTCTCTCGGCCCGGTGGAAAAAGGGCAAAAGCGATTCTGCGGCCCGCGCGGGAGGAGAGCCAACGCGGCCCCGCCCGCATGAGTATTTATACCCGGCAGCGTCTCCACCGCTCCATCTCCCCCATTCAGCAGCGTATCGGCCTCGGTGCGCCCTCGTGCACCATCACACACGGCTCAAAGCGCCCGGCCTGACGGCCGCGGCCACCTACCAGCCTCGGGCGCCACAAGCGCGTTGCGGCCTTAGCGCACCCCACAAAGGATCCGGGGTCACGGGCCGGGGCCCTGCCACCACGCGCCAGCCTCGGCGGAAGGCTGGCCGCCCATCACATCCCGTGGGACCCACAAGCAGCGCGCCCGCGGCACCGCCCGCGCCGAGGGAAAGTGGGACCCGCCACCTCCCAGCGGCGCTCCCGTCCCAGCTGCGGCCGCTGAAAAAAGGCGCCCCCGCCTGACGGCAAAAAGCGGGTTTTTTCTTCTCCTCAAAACCGGGCGATGGCCCATTTCTGATCGGAAGGTTGGCGGGCTGGCCCATCTCGGGGTTTCGGCTTGACCATCTCGAGGCAACGCGAGTCGGGGGCCGCTCGGACGGCCTCATACAAACCTAGCCTGCTTGCGGCTTGCGAGCCGTCTAAACATCGAGGCCCGGCATGGCGGCGAGTTAGGGGATCCCGCGTGGGAGAGCACCGAGCCCTCGAGACCGGCGGGCCGGGACCCGAGCCTCGCCTCGAGCATACCGTGCGAGCTCTTATGAAAGCAGCGCCTCCGGGCCCGGTCGACCCCCAACGAGGGGGCACGGGCGTTTTGCTTGGATCTTCCGTTAACGGCTCGGCGGATCTGGTAGGTGTTCGACACTCGTCGACTATAGCCACAGCGGAATCCACCCTCCTCCTGCGGAAGGGGCGGAGGTGCGTAAACTAGCGACTAAGTACCGTCGGATCCCCTCGTCATCACGAGGGGCTCGGGGCTTCCCCAACACGAGGACCGACTTCGGCGCAAAAGCGCCGCCAAAACCAGGCCGAACCCTCGGACGAGCCGGCCCAGGCCCGGGGCTCGGCGCCACAAATAACTTGCTCACAAGAGCAAGCACAAGCCCTCGGATGAGTGCATACACTCCTCAGAGGCCTCGAAGGCTACACCGGCGGGTTGCGCTTGCTGTAGCCCCCGCCCGATGAATGCGGCTCGAGGAGGCGAGGGAAACAAAACACGCCCGCGTGAGCTAAAGTGCAAGCCCTCGAAGGAGTCCCAAAACTCCTCAGGAGGCCTCGAGGGCTACACCCGCCGGGGGTGGCACCACTGCGGAGGAAAGTGTCGATAGCAACCAGGGGAGCGCGACCTTAACCTCTGAGCAGTACACTCACTCATTCGGAGGCTCGGGGGCTTCTTGTCGGGGACCAAAATAAGGGCCCCTTTAGGAAGGCCCAACAAGCGCAAAAACTAGCCCGACAAGTCGCCCACTACTTTACAGGCCCACGGCTCCGGGGCACCGGGAAAGCGGGCGCATGGTCTCCGGCCCATCCGAGCCTACACGCGAAGGCCTCGGGTAAGCACCAATACTCCGCCTCGCCCAGGCCCCAGCCCTGGGGCCTCGGGCCAGTTCCGCCTTCCACCTCGCCCAGAGCCTTGGTGTTGGGGCCTCGGGCGAGCCTCGATTTCCGTCCACTTGAGAGCCCCGGCCGGGCCTCGGGCGGGGCCAGCGCCGCCCGGGGTCAAAGCCGTACCACCGATTTGGCCTTTTGCATCTACCACTGCTTGCCCATGTCCCGTGTTAGGGGCGCTCACGCCTGGCGAGGATGGACAACACATCCGTCGCGACCCGCGCGGCGTTCACGCTTACGCCCGTCTCCACCCGTGAAGGCCTCGCTTCGCCCGTTGGGGACGTCTTTGCCTAACCTCGATAGGTCCGTCACCAGGGTCTTTGGGGCATCGCTTCGCCACGCCCAGAAGAAGCGGCGGCCGGCGTCACCCGCCGTGCGGGGAGGGGAGGGGCGCCCCCTCCGGTCAACCAACGGTCCACCACAGCCAGCCCCCGAGCCGGGATGGGCGTCCGCAGCGCCGGCGATCATCCGCGGGCTGTTCCAACCACTCCCGTGCGGCAACGAGCTCCGAGGCCCCCGAGCCTCGGATTCGAGGGCGGGTCAAAGCTTCGGACAAGCTACGGGGCTCGGACACCCCCTCCGTCACGCTCCACCAACTCCGAGCGAGGGGCGGGCGTCATTCTAACCAACGGCGCCCGGGGGGGCGACATAGCGCTGCCCGTCACGTTCATGGACAGCCGCCTACTACTCGGGCCGCGGATGAGGGAGGGCGAAGCCCATGACCTCGCCGCCCGGCATGACCTCTTCTGTAAGGCCACGACCTCCCCTTACGACTATAAAAGGGAAGGCGGGAGCCCGTAGATGGCAGAACACGCGCTGATATTGGCACTTCACTCAATCATCCACGAGACTTGGGACCACGGTCCCTCTCTCATTGCTTGTACACCCTACCTCACGAGCACTTCGGTGCGAGGATAATACAAGTACACCTCTCCCCCCCGGGGCGTAGGGCCTTCTCTTGCCGAACCAGGTATAAATCCTTGTGTTCATCTTGCACACCATCCGGAAGTAGGAAGCACGCACCATAAATTCACTTGTCGATACTAGGACCGTCAGTTCTAGCACCGACACTTAGTTTGGGTTCATGCACACATCGGTTTAAGTATGGTTGAAACTTTCTTTCTTAACGAAGTTTTTAGGCTGAACCGTATTAGATGCATGCAGGGGATGCATGTATATATGTATGTATATATATATTTAAACCCTACAAATTGGAATCCACTCCTGGATAGAACCACCGGCCACGTCGCCCAAAAAAGCAACGTCGTTTGATCCACGGCATTAGCGGCTCGGGTTTCTTGGGCGACTTCTGGCTGGAAGCGACTTCTCATTTCATCTTGAAAGCGACTTACGTCGAGCGGCTTCTCGTTTTACTTCACCGGCTTCGATCCGAATCTCACAGAATGCAATATATATGGGGCTTCAGCTCGGCTTCGGCTTCAAAAAAAAAGCTCGGCCTCCACCTTCCTCTCGGAGTCTCCCCGGCGGCGGCGGCCGGCGCCAGCGCGCCTCGGGGCGCACGGCCGCCCTCCCCTCCCCCTAGCCTTCCTCCTCCTCCTCCACCCCCCTCGCCTCGCGGCATGCTTACCATGAGAGGAGCACCGTGGCAGTGCTGGCCTTGGCGGGCGGGCAATTCGTCCGGCCCGGCGCCGGCCCGAAACGGAGGCCCCCGCCGATAGGCGGTGGCGTGCTGTCCCGGTCCTGCCGCTTCCCGCCCGGCGCCTCTACTCTGGCGCTCCACGAAACCCTAGCTGCACGTGTTTCGCGGCGCCGCTGTACTTGTCGGGGCTACGTTCGGTATACGTTTGGGCAGCCCGGCACGCGAGCGTCGAGCCCAGCCCGGTGGTGTGCCGCCTCTTCTTCTTAACGGCGGCCGCGGTATACTGGTCAGGTGCACGCCGACAGACACTCTTCTTTTAAATGCATCACGTGCATCCTCCCCCAAATCAAAATGAATTCTTCTATGAGTTGGAATAAGTTAGGAATATAGGCTGAATGCATATTTATGTTTCAGCATCCGAGAGGAATTTTCATATCCTAAGATTGAGCGTCAACAATAAGATGCAATATATGAAAACCATAATTAGGTTCCCAGTTGCTTTCCACAAGGATTAATTTCTCAAGGATCTTATTTGTGACAGCCCAGAACTGAAAAAAAATGGAGATGCGTTTAGGTAGGTTACAGTCAATATTATCCCAGTTGGTGATTACTTATGGAATATACAATTGTCATAAATTCTCTATTGACATATAAATGTTTGATGTCATCGAGATAGTTGTATCAAATTTATTGTCGGCTTTGAATGATGTTATTACCGCCAATGAACTTCTACAAATTGTAACTGAGAAGCCTCAAAGGTACAAAGTAAATATAATATGAGTTACATATTGTTGTTAGCTTTAAGTTCATATAACTTAAATGATAATTATATCACAGCACTATGATTTGCTTGAGAAAGCTGCAGAAGCTGGTGGGTTGATAGTTGATGCAGTGGCTCTTGTCTAAAATGATCTTAAGGATGAGACAGTGCCGGTGTCCCTTTTTTTATGCGATCTCTTTGGTATTCAGTTCTTGAACTATCGATCTGCTGTTTGTTTATCAAGAGAAAAAAATGGGTACTCACCAGTTTTATTTTTGCATGTTGCTTTCACTCTTTACATCTTGATCCTAGGTAATTTTGATTTGCCCTTTTTTTTCAATAATGGTTGATTGGTTACAATGGTAGGAGTATAAGGATCAGTTTGGCAAGCTAAAATTATTGATAATGCCCCTCCGCTCACCCCAGGATCTTGGAAGAAGGAAACCTAAGCTATTCCTATCGATGCGCTGCATGGTTCGAGGGAAAAAAAAGGATCTCTATTTTGCATGATTAGATTTGGTGGTCTAATATGAGATTAATCTGTGAGGTAATATCCCTCTTCTGAAATCTAATCTTGCAATATTACACTGATTGCCTGCTCATAGAATTTTATTGCAAAGAATGTTAATATGCTAAGTTATTCTTAAGTATATATTAGTAGTGAGAAAAGAGTTCAATTTCTGCATCAATAGATTGGTTCTAATTGTCATCGAACATTTTTTTTTTTTGTCGGGCCGTTCCACAGTCTTGGTGTTTTCCTCCAAAAAAAAAATATCTCCTTGTGTGTAAATTTAGACATTTCAGTTTTACCTGTGATGTCAAGTTATGATTCCCTTTCATACCTACATTTATTTGTTGTCCATTGTTTTTTTTGTTGTTCATATGGGTTTATATTTTCTTCATAGCTATTGTTTTCTACTCAATATTGACTTCAAAAAATGTGGTAATCCATATTTTAAGCATTATAGATTTAGCAGTCATGTTAATTATTGAACCTCCATTTTCTGGTTCTCTATTTATTTACTTTTCTCTTCAGCGTTATGACTATCCTTAGCTTCCTCTCTTTACAAAGTGTGCACGACAAATTGAACTAGCTACTCCTTTGGACATTAGCATGCTCTTATAGGCTGCCATTGTTCAAGATTATAGCATTAAGATATTGGTAAGTCTTTAAGCCTATCTATTGTTTCTTCCCTCTTTATGCTTTTTCCTTACTTTTCTTTCTCCTTTTAAAATGGGTGAAGTGTTTTCTATATTTTTCTATTTCAGGTGGGCTGGTTGCCTTTCATGTCACTATGCTTTAAAAAAACTAATATTGTATATCTGTCGTTTCTATTATTTATGCACTTGAGCCCCCTGTTTTGTAGTTTTTCAACTCCAACAAGAGTAAATGGAATGTACAGCTCCATTAGTGCAGTTAAATTTTGTACTAACAAGGATCTGGATTGTTTCCTCCAAAGGCTAATATAATATCTTACCTATGCTTCCCCATACTTGAGACTTAAAACTCCTTCCCATGGCATCATTTAACAATATATTGTTTGTTTTTGCAGGGACTCTTGAACCGTGCGATCTATGCACAAGCAATGCCAAGCTAAGCTGGTTTTTGCCATACTATCTTGGTAATCACTTTTTTCTTTTTGCAACTCCTATTCACTGTCTATTATTACATGGATGCATTATATGTGATGTGCAAGAATTGCTGGTGCTATTTGTAGGTTCCTGTACTAGATGGAATTTTGGATGGTTTGGTACTTTTAGCCTGCTTATGATTATGAATAGATAGAAGTCCTTCCTTAGGCGATATATATAGCTGCCTATAGTTTTATATGTGTCACTGGCTACCTCCTCCAAAGTTCATAGTAGAGGATTGGCAACCAATTAAACTAGCATAAAAAAAGATATTTGTATTACTATCATGCGACAATAAAGAACTAATATCGATGCGTAGTACAATCTTAGATAACGAATTATCAAGGAAATATAAGTATGATACGAGCACAATCCTATTTTACTAACTCCTAGATGTCAAGGGCACTGTTAATTTTGTACATATGAGGAGAACTGTACCAGTCTAGCACGTCTGGTGTCTCTACTCTGAGCTCTCTTGTGTAATATGGTATCCAAGACTTTATCATCCAAGTCTGCTTTGACCGGATATAACTTTTTTTTTGTATAATATGCCATGAATAGCAAAGCAAATCATACATAATGCAGTAACCAGAGGTCTGTCAACGTTAATAAAATATTTGTTGCGGATTGTACTCTTTATGCCCGAATGCTTCTGTAAAACATGGTAGACAGACTATTTGTTTGAGTCAACCTTATATAATGCAGTACCTAGGCCTAGGCCTCTACAACTGGATTACTTTTTGCCTGAATGTACTCCTTACCCCTAATTGCTTTCATAAAATATCTCCCTTTTGATTATGCTGGCAGCACAAATGGGTCATTTTTATTGAGATACACATATGAGCATTAGGTGGGTTCTATGAATTCAGAAAACAATTAGTCTATGAGAGGACCGCTGGTTTGGGAATTTCAGTTTGGCTATTCATTATTCGCCTCTATACAGGATTAGTGAATAGCAAGTCAAGTGTTGAGGAGAGGTTTGGGATAGAGAAAGTCAGGAGCTAACATTGAGAAGAATTGTTTCTCAGAGACTAATGAGCCTGTGGTGGGAGCTGACTACCACAGTTGAAGGTATAACTCTTTCTGATGAGGGCAACTAGATAAGTTAGAGTGGTTTATGTCCATTCGGTGTGGAAGCTTCAAATTCCACCAAGAGTTCATTTTTCTTTGGTTGCTTTCTATAAATAGATTGTTGACCATAGACAATCTAACTAAAATGAAACCGGTTAGTGATCAAACATATTTGCTGTGAGTTAACATTGATCATGCATTTATTCTTTGATTGTTGTACTTCACTGGATTACTAAGCATACTATGGTTACATAATTAATTGTTTTGGAAAAAAACTGAAACCATCAATGTATCTTTGTATTCTTATTATCTTAAATATAGAGTTTACAAGGTGCCACCAATATACCTATCTGATTATCTATGATGCAGAAATTTTACCTATCAACTTAGTGTCTTGCTCCTATTCATTTTTTGTACACAGTAGTATATTAGTCCATTATTTATTGACTATTTTTGCCTTATTTCCCCTTGCAGGAATCTTTGGCATATTGTTAAAACAAGCCTTTCCTTCCAAGCCTCTCCAGCCAACTCAAGTTGGTGCCTCTAACCTTATTCTCCTGATCTATGGATTGCATTAATCTTATTCGGTTTGGATGCTCTCTTCTTACAAAAAGTGGTGCACGCGAATGAGCTACTTTTAAGCATTGGACATTACTTAGCATTTAGACCTATCATTGCTCTTTAATCTCAAGCTGTGAACAACCTATGGTTTATGTAGGAGTCTAAATAATATGATGTACGCCTCTTCCTTTTCTTCTTGGTAATGCTTAAGTTCATTTCTTGCTGATCATGTCATCTCCTGATTTCAAATAGGTTTGGATTTGCCCTGATTTGAGCCTTCACAAGTACAATTCCAGACTTCCAGTTCAGACAGTAATTGTCCCTCTGATCATGAGCGCTCCATTTTCTTTGTAGTGTACATTCTAAGTGACCTAAAATGTTATCTTGATCATTTCAATTTTTTCTGCAATCTTTTTTTTTTAGCCAACAATATGTACTGTATTTGTACCATTTGCACAGGTCAGTTCAGACTACTCAGAAATGTGAAGTCTACGAGATGTAATTCTAAACTTGATTTTCTATTGGAAATCTGTCCAGCAGTAGGAAGTATTGATTGAATTATCTTGTAAGATGTTGCATATTCAATCACAAAACATATAGCTCAAGTTTCTTTGCAAGATGTAGGATCCTATAATCTTTATTATTGGAGTTGCATTGCTATATATCATCTCCCTGGTCTGTCTGAAGTAATTAATATAGTGCATGGTCAATGTCATACAGAAAAATATACGTGGAGGACAATTCAGTTCTTGCCTTTATATGAATGGTTCTCTGCCTTTTTTCTAATAGACTAAGCAGTAGGCGTAAGAGTTCAGAATTACATGATACACGGAAATTTTTTCACCCAGTACACCCAGCTGCGCGCAGGAGCGCGCTTTGCCGCCAATGGAACCGTCCACGTCGTCCGAAATTGTACCAGCCGTCTGATCTTCGATTCGACGGTGTAAATCGCTTGAATCAGACTCTTATATACCGTAGCTTCCACTTTACTTTCTCGCTTCTCGTCTGTCATCTCTCCTCATTGCCCTCTCTCTTTCTCTCCATCGAACTCTCCCAAAGCGGCCATATCGATGGCGCTGGCCGAGACCACGACGCGGCGGCTGCGGCTGCCATCGTCGTCGTCCTCCTCCCTCCTCGCGTCACGCCGGCCGGGACAGGCTGCAGATCGACTCCGCCCGCGGGCCCCGGCGGCGCACGTTGAGCCACGGCATGCTGGTGGTGGGTGCCCCGCTCCTCCTCCCCACGGCGGTGCACCGGCGCGGCGCCTGCCGCCCGCCACAGGCAGAGCGATGGCGTGGTGGCGGTGGCGGCCCCAGCCCGAGGCAAGCAGCGGTGCCCGTCGAGGACGCCGCCACTCCTCGCCGGCGTCGCCGGCCGTCCCCAAGGGCGCGCCCCTCCGCAGCAGCGACGCCAGCCGTCTCCACGGTCTCCATCCGGTGGCGGTGTCCCCGGTTGAGCGGCCGTCGGCAGGGACCAGCGCGCCGGCGGCCCGTTACAGGCGTCGCCCGGAGCGGTGGCCCTCGATGGAGGCTTCCGCGGTGGAGGGCCGCGACGACCCTCCCGATGCGGGCAGGGCGATGCCCACCGGCGCGAACGTGGGGGCGGCTGCGGCCGCCCTCCTCTTTCCCCTCCCCAGGGCGCCGCCCGCCGGCTCACGGCGCTAGGCGTTGGCGGGACGCCGCGGCGCTTCCGTGCGGCGGCGCGGTGCGTTTCCACCGACGGTGGCCATCCGCAGCCACCGAGGAGCGCGACCGGGACCCGCCGGTGGCCAGCGCCGCGACTTCCCCGGTGCGCGCGTCCAGGCCGAGCTTGGGTTTTGCCCCCTCCTCACCGGCGGCCGCGGCGTCCCAGCTCGGCGGATGGATCTCCCGGTATCTCACCCTCTTCTTCTTGTCTGTCTCATGGTTCCTCCCCCATGCACTGCTTCCCCATCGGCGGCAAACCCGGCACGGGCCACGCGGCGCGGCGGCCCTCAGCGGCAGCAGCCCCGGCACGGGAGCGTCCCGAGACGGCGGCCCCGGCTACAGCAGCCCAACACGGGCGTCCCCTCCCAACACGGCGGCGCAGCAGGCGGCCACCCGCGCGAGCGGCCTGACCGTGGTCGCCCCGGGTGCGTGCTTGTCTCTTCCTCTTCCCCAACTGTGCCTGGCTTCTACGGCAGCGCGTCACCTCTCTTTCCTCTGTCTCCGCTCCTCACGCAGATCCATGCACAGCCGCCTCGCAGGCTCTGCACCGCAACAACGCCGCCGGGGGCACTGCGGCCTCGCAGCAGCGTCGGCCTGCCTCCGGTAATCTTCGTCGCTGCCGCGCGGCGGATCAGCTCCGCCCCGTACAGCCCCGTATCCGGCCACCTGCAACGACGCCCGCCGGAGTACCCCATGTCTGTGCCCTCCGCCGGCCACCAACGCCGCCGGGGCGCGCCGCCCCGCCTCTGGCTATCTCCCTCGCGGGCGCATCCATGCAGCAGCCACGGCCGCGCCTACGGCCCTGCAGCAGCGCTGCCCCGTCTCTGGCCACCTCCCTCGGCACACCCCCCTGCAGCGGTGATGGCCGCGCCTACAGCCCTCTCGCAAGGCAAGTCGACCACCACCGTCTCCCTCTTGCAGCGACGGATTTCTTCATATTTGCAGACGCCAGTTTAGTGTATGTGCGTCTATTATAACAGATCAATTATCAGCTAATAGTTTTCTAAATTTATCCTAATGAAGCACTTTTGCTGTATGTGGAAGAACGAGATGGTTTCAGTTTTTTTCTGTTCTTGCTCCATATTAATGCTATTATAACAGATCAGTTATCAGCTAATAGCTTTCTAAATTATCTTTTTTCATGTCAGACTGTCTTCATGCTTCCACTTCCATGAACAAGCATCTTGGTTGGCATTATTCAAACCTGGAGATAAATTGCTTTCAGTGATACTACAAGTTACTAAGTACAAAACTTTGTTGATAACCATAATCATTTCAGACTCCAAATTGTGTTCTACCTGATCTGCTGTATAAAAACATTCTGACATCCTTTTAGTTGATATGGAGTCAAACATTCGACCCGTAACTCTTGCTTCCTCAAAAATTTGGCATTACAGTTTTAAAAAATGCAGGTGTCATTTTTCTGCTAAAATTTCCCATTGATTATTTCTCTGCTTTTTATGTGCAGCCAATGACTATGTAAATGCTATATTGGTTCCAGAAGAAGGCCAGGTTCATGCATATTTTCTTCTTCCTCGAACCAGTCTTCTTTGTACCAGACACTATGTGCTGTTCATTGTAAGATTTAATTTGTTTCCAGGGCTGCATCTATCCCAATTTCCAGTTGTTTAATGAGATCCTTCTCTTTGCATCTATTTTGGTTTCTAGATTGCCAACCTGGAATACAAGAGCCTGTTGCTTCATGGGTGCATTTATCCACCATTCTCCCCATACTAAACTAACACTTCAAGTGGAGCCTCCCATTGTAACAAAGACCCTACGTACTGAAGACGTTAAAGCTTCCATAAGTGGGGCACCAACAGAAAAGAGGACAATAAGGGTGATAGATCTGCTTCCATTGCTGCTACCGAACAGGCAGTCCAACCTAGAACAACACCATCAAAAGAGCAAACCACAATCAGTAGAAAGCCTTTCAGAAAGGATGGTTCTACTGATGAACATGACAGTCTCACCACATGCCAGAGTATCAGGTACAGATTCTGCCTTTGGTTTCATATTATAAACGACACACATCTCTTCCAGTCCAGCTACAATATTGTCTGTGAATAGCATGTAGTTTCAGTAACCTCTTACACTATGCCAGTGCCTTCTCCTGTAAGTTTGGCTTCTACCAGTGCTTTGTTGGCACAGAATATTATTAGCCTACCTCCTATAGCAATATTACTTCCTCATCGTTTCATGCCACACACACCATGCTCAAAATATACCATGTTAACTTTTTTGGTTGCAAGGATAACTTCAATCACACTATTCTGTGCACATATTGACCATCCAGTTTTATAGTATTTGTTAGCACTTTGTTTTTATGTAACATATTGTCTTCTTACAGCACTGCTGGATTTTACAACAGCTGTGGAGTGGTACATTCCCTACTCATAAAGATAAAGCCCATGAAGAACACTCATGGGCCTCATATTTTGATCATAGCATGGATAATGAATCTCTATGGAACTCTGGTCAAGATCAAAATATTTAGCTAATCCTATGTTCCTTCTTAGTGATTGGTAAGTTCACGTCCCTTTTCTTTTCCAGCCCAACCTTGAATATCTCATTCAAATTGACAAGTGTGGTCTCAAACACATGTATGCCATAGGGTTTCATGACTCAGATAAAAAATTTATCATGTTCCTTAACGATTGGTAAATTCACATCCGTTTTCTTTTCCAGCCCTCCCTTGAATGCCTCTTTTCAAATTCACAAATGTGGTTTCCAACATACCTATGCCGTACGAAATTCCTGTGAGTTTCAAAGATTTGGTAATCACTTTGATATTATGAAATTAATCTCCTGTAGGATTTACAGTTTTTCATAGTTGGCAATAACTATTAGTCAATCTAATTGCAGGCGCGCAGGAGCGCGCATTGCACTAGTGTAACTCAATGCGTAGTGGCAGACGAGCCAACGCAGAGAGGCTTTGATTTTTTTTCAAAGAGAAAAACAACTATCCATCATTTCCTACTGCACCTGTGAGGATGGTGAGGAAACCAGTGGCTATCTGCTCCTGGCTCCTGCAGAGGATCTACCGGACATTAGCATTAGTGGGAGCCAGTGTGTGGGAGCCAGTGTCGATTGAGGAGCAAATATTTTGTCCGGTGTATACAAACTTCAGAAAATGATTAAATGCGAACTAAACAGAAGCAAAAAATTGTTTTGAATCAAACTCTAGCCAATTCAATTCATTTCAAAATCTGAACTAGAATCAAATTGCTGGAAAGACTTTCCAAATCGGGGTATCCAAACGGGTAGAGAGATTGACAACCCACACATAATATCAATGGTGCTAATACAAGCTTGCAAGGGAAAAGGGCATACATCTCTTGGCTGTTCCATATTTGTATCAAGTATGAGGCAGCGAGTGAGTGAAAAGATATAAGTTGCCACATGAAGCCATGCTTATTACACTGTCTTCTGAAGCTACAACAATATTTCGTCCGAAGCCAACACAAATGGAACTGTATATATGGTGAGTTTTCTAGTGTGTTGCACTCTATATTTATCATCCTTTGAATAGCTCTTGCAGCATCGCTTTCAGCTCCTGGGGACTGAATTTTGGGTTGGTAACTTTGTTATCCTCTATGTATTCCGTATAGCATGGAATGATTTTATCGGTTATAACTTTGCGCAGCCATCTCCTGAGCCTAGGATCTGGGACCTTCCACTCCTTTTGGGTGGCGTAGATTTGCTGAAATTCAGACTCAAACTTGGACAGCAGGGTGTAGTTTTTCCCCAAGCAAAAAGGCATATGATTGAACAAGTATGACAGCAGCGGTGCCCATGACAATTGTAGATATCTCTCCATATGGCCCTCGATTTGGTCATTAAGATTGAGATAATAGAAAGGTTGGGAGTTCTGGATGAAGTATGAGTTGTTGAACAAGAATCTAAGACCTTGATCTGAAATTGACTGTGATATGATGGCAAGCTTTTCTTGCAGACAAGACACCATGTCCATGATCATGCTGTCCAAAGCTCGTACATTTTCAATACGAGGCACATACTTGCTAGGTATAGCGGCATCCACTAACGAGTAAATATTACGCAACAGGAACCTGATGTATGTTATTACGGACCGAGTTACCTTATGAATGACTGATGATCCCTCCTGGTTTAGAGAACTCGATGAGTCATCGTCATCCTCCATCAACTTCGTCCTAGTCTTCTCCATTGTGCTCCTTATCACCTCACCCGCCTTTCCCTTGTTTGTTGAGAGAAGGACAACTATTTTGTCCTCTATCCTTTGAACTTCCACAGAGGTCGCTGGTGAATCAAACAGTGTTAGAATCTTGTTTGAGGCTCCACAGAGAGCATCGTGCATACTCAGCAGGGTAATGAGCTTGTTGTATGGTGACGGCATAACCCGATCCATACAAGGAAATTCTCCTCTCGTGTTGGGATCCCAAGCAACTTCACAACATCAACAAAAGTGAGCATCTTCAACATTGTTTCTTGCATAAACAGTGCCAAATGATATTGATCCAGAATGCATCTCTCAGCAACATGGTCTCCTTGTTCCTCACAAATACTGGGCAGGCCCACGGAGCCATGATCTGGCCTCATGAAACAGATGGTTTGCATGATTACTTTGAGAGCCTGGATCCAGCTCCGTGCATCACCATACAGTTCTTCCTCTGCGGACACACCACCGTCAAGCTCGAGGCAGAGAACCCAACCGGCCCCAGCTCCGTGAGCCACCTCTCCCACGACACTCATGTCGCCCCGACTTTGAAGCTACAATTCTGACGCGCACTAAAGAACTCCTTGACCAGGCTTCTAATGTGGCCCATGCGATCCTCCGCCGCCGCTTCTTCCCAGTACCATGTCGGCTTGCTGTCGCCGTCAAGTAGTCGTCGCCGTTATTAAGCTGTTGTGTTCTCGTAGATCCCCAAAGGAGTCAAAAGCGCATGGCGGCCACAGCCTCCCGCTCTCCACCTCTCCCGCCCGGTGGCCACTCCGGCCCCGGCGTCCCCGCAGCCCTCGCTGCCCGGCCACTCCGACCCACGGCGCACACTAAGTCCTCCCCGCCCCCTCGCCGGCGACCACCTCCGGTTTGCCAGCCGCTGCCTACATCCGGTGACTGCCCCCACCCCACCCTCCGGCTACCCCACCCTTCCCACCCCTCTCCCTCCATGGAGGGCGACTCGCCTTCCCCGCCGCCGCTCTTGGGCGGCGAGGCTGAGGAGGAGCTTCCCTCGCCTCGTTCCCTAGGGGCTGGTTTGCCCGACCGCGTCGCGTTGTACCCGCCCGGCGGCCGGGGGACGGGTGGGGAAGGGTGCGTCGTTGCCGTCGGCGGCGCCGCGCGCGATGCTGAGGTGGGATCGATTCCTTGCTCCACATTCCGTGCGGATGGGGACCCTGGCCCCGGGGCCCACGCGCGGGATTCGGATGTCACTTCAGTGGGCACCATGGTGCGTGGTGCAGGGGTGCAGGTGCTCTGCCCTCACGTGACTTCGCCTGCCTGGATGGCAGACCCTACGCCCACTACTCCTGTTGCTACTCCTGTACCTGGGCAGCACCTTTGTCAGGCCTCGGGGGCGGGGTGGTAGCCGTCGGCGGCTCCCCAAGCCCCTCCCCCCGATGCTACAGCGTTCAAACTGCTCCACGCCCGGTGGGATTGGTGGGGCGGTTCCTGGCCATCGCCCCAATTCTGCTGCATGGCGGAGGCAGTCCGCGAGGCCTCTACAAGGGCCCATGTGGACTGGTGGGAGGCTGAATCTTGCGGACACCCGAATTAGCTGGGTGCCGCCTGCGGCGGCCCGGCCCGGTTCCCAGCCGCACCCCTTGGACTGAGTGGGCTGAACAGGCATCATTGGAGCTTCAGCCCGGCTCCCAACGTGGGTGTGCCAATCTCCTCGGCGCCTTCATCACCTCCCACCATTCGCCTACCGCATCACCTCAAGATCTTCGCCGTGTCCACCCCCCTTTGGTTGCCTTTCCGCTGGGCTTCCAGCATTGCCGCATGCCTCGAGTCACAGCTCTGCTCAGCCGTGCGGTGCCGATCCTGGTTGAGCCGCCGCTGTTGCGGCTCCCGTCTTGGCGCCATCCTCGCCCAGACTGCTCTCTCCCCCACCACGCGCAGCTGCAGGTTGGCGTAAAGAGTAGAGAAGGGCATCAATCCCCTACTGTGCAGGCACAGAATGTGCTCATGGCCAAATGGGGTGAACTCTCACAGCATCAGCAGTCCACACCCTGCGGCGTCCAAGGATTATGATGACTACCTGGCAACTTTTGGTGGTACGTTGTCGGAGACCAAGCGCCGCAGGCGATACGGGCCCTTTTCCCTTCAGGATCCTCCTTTGACGGTGTTCAGTTGGTCGCTGGGGTTGATCTGGAGGCCTAACTTGTTGTCTTCTTCTAGTCGCTCAAGGAGTGAACATGACAAGTGAACATTTTCATCTGGAATGTCCGTGGTCTGAATGGTCGGGCGCGTCGACATGTGGTCCGCGACCTGATAATTTAGGAACGTGCGTCGCTGGTCTGCCTCCAGGAGACCAAGTTATCCTCTGTAAACCGTCAGTTGGCGTCTGATTGTTTAGGTTCATGTTTTGAGTACGCTTGCTTGCCTGCTGCGAACACTGCTGGGGGGGTTCTCCTGGGCTGACGCACGGATGTGTGGACCGCTTCGCATGTTTCGTTGCAGCAACACTCGCTGACTGCCCACGTCGTCTGTAGTTCTGATCCCAGCTTGGCCTGGTGGATCACAGTCGTCTACGGGCCGACGGCTAATGTTCAGCAAGCCTTCCTTGATGAGCTCGCGGCACTTCGTCAGTCCTTGGCCGGTCCCTGGCTTCTTTGCAGTGACTTTAATATGATTTACCAGGCGGCTGACAAGAGCAACGACCGCCTCGACCAACGCTGTATGCGTCGCTTCCGGCGCTTCCTTGGCGCGGTGGGTGGCGAGGAGCTGTTCCTCAACGGACGTCTGTTCACTTGGTCAACAAACGTTTGCACCCCACACTCGAGTGCATCGACCGGGCGTTTGCATCTGCAGACTGGTTGGAGATGTACCCGAACCACCACATGCGTGCCATCTCCTCGGACTGCTCGGATCATGCTCCTCTTCTCCTACGAACGGACGTCGTGCCGTGGGCTTTCGAGTCTTTCTGGACCAGATTACCAGGCTTCATGGAGGTCGTCGCTTTGGCTAGGAGCCGACCCTCCTGCACGCGGATGCTTTCCGTATCCTCGACTACAAACTTCGGAATGTGGCTAAGGCCCTCAAGGCCTGGAGTTCCAGGAATATTGGCAGTGTCCGTCTGCAGCTTTCCGTGGCCAGGGAAGTCATCTCTCGCTTAGATGGTGCTCAAGAGTCGCGTAGCCTATAGCCTGAGAAAATGGCTCTGAGGAAGGAATTGAAGTGCAAGTGCCTAGGCCTAGCTTCCCTTGCACGTACCATTGCCAGGCAACGTTCGAGATTGATGTTCCTGGCGGAGGGTGATGCAAGCACCAGATTTTTTTCATTTACAGGGGTGTCACCGTAGCCGGAAGAACCACATCGCGTCCATCAAGGTCCATGATAACGTCCTCGTCCAGAATATGCAGATGGCTGACGCTCTGTTCAGCCACTACAATAGCCTGTTGGGCACGCTGTTCCAGCGTTCAGACACCGTCAATTGAGGCTCTGGGGATCCAGCAACATGATCTCCATGCCGGACGAGTGCTTCTCTGAATTTGGAGATTTTTTGGGCAGCCCCAGACCCGCAGCCTTCGACAAGGCGCCGGGTCTGGACGGATTCATCGGGTTGTTCCTACAAAGTTGCCTGGCCAATCATCAAGCAAGACGCCATCAACGCCTTCAACGCCTTCCTGTTTGGACGGTCGTAGCTTTAACTTAATCAATGACGCCTTCATGATGAGATCAAAGACTATATGCCAATTAGTTTGATGCACAGTTTCGGGAAGCCGTCACCAAGTGTCTCGCCCGCAGGCTTGCTCTCCCTCAACGAACTCATTCACCCTTTGTCAGAGCCATACAGGGTTCCATCCATCCATGACAATCCGCCGGCCCATTTGACTTGCAAAGCCCTACAATCTAGAAGCGCGAGCTGCCTGCTCCTCAAAAGTTGACATTGCCAAGGCCTTCGACCTGGCTTGGGCCCTTCCTTCCCTCGTCTCTGGACTGCGTTTGGGTTCGCCATTGGCTGGCGCTGATTGGATGTCTACCTCCTGGGCACGGCCAGCACCAAGATCCTCCTCAACGGTAGACCGAAAATCGCGATTTGTCAAGTGCCAGGGGCCTTCGACAAGGAGATCCTCTCTCTCACCCATGCTGTTCTGGCCCTGGTTATGGAGGTGCTCGATCTCATCTGCTGGGCTGAGTCCCAGTCCTCTGCCGCTTCAGTGCCCAGCTGCCTCGGGAGGGTATCCCTCTACGATGACGTTGTGTTGTTCATTGGGGCCGCTCTGGACCTCGAGGCCAATGACCACATCCTTCTCAGATCTTGGCAACCCGCCTGGCCCTTCACCAACCTGACAAGAGTGTGGCGACCCCTATCGCTGTTTCCTTCGGAGGAGGTACACGGTTCAGATTCTGGCGCAACATCGGCGAGTTCCCATGCAGCACTTGGGCATTCCTCCAAGGCCCCGGACTTCATCCTTTGTGAGGAGCAATTCATCATCGGCGCGCCGTGGCAGCGCGCATCCCTCAATGGAAGGGGGTTGCTTAATACGGCCCGAGGGCGGGTTTGGCTTTGGTGCAAAGCAACCACATAGGCAATTCCAATCCACCTTTTCGATCGCTGTCGATCTATGCAGCAGGCAATTGGTCAAATTATTAAGCTACGCCGTTCCTTCATCTGGGCTGGAGGCGGACACAGTTACTGCTGGCAAGTGTCGGCGTTGCTTGGGAGGTAATACGTAAGCCCTAAGGAGATCGGTGGTTTAGGACTGCTTGACCGCAAAATTAAACTTTTGGAGTGGCACTTTCAGTTGCATTGGGATTGGGCGAGGAGGCGGCCGTCGAGGCAGGTCGATTTGCCGTCGTCGATGGATGCATTACGGCTGCCTTGTTCCACGCCCGCCCGATGTCTGTGATCGGCGATGGAAATTCAACGTTGTTCTGGCGGGGACTCCACGGATTCAGGGTTCTTTGTGTGCAGCGAGTTGGCGCCAGCGTGCTCGCCCTGGTTCGCGAAGCGGCGCTTGGCGCGCTACGATGAGCAGAGGCCATGGTTGATCATGCTTGGGTTTCAGATATTGCGGGGGCTCGGACGGTTCCGGTAATCGCCGGTATGCGGACCTCCGGGAGCGGGTGCCGCCCAGTTCAGCTCCTGCGGGTGTCGGATTCGTTCGTCTGGCGGTGGTCAGCGACCGCCGCGTATTCGGCGGCATCGGCGTCGGCGCCATGTTTATGGGTTCCTCCCGACGCCCTTGATTGTGCGTCTAATCTGGAAAACGCGCGCGTGCTGCGTGTTCGCTTCTTCTTCTGGTTGGCTCTTCATCACGCGCTGCTGGAGCGAATCGGCTCATGCGGCATGGGCTTCAGGATGATGACTCCTGTGTTATGTGCTCCCCACAAGAGTCCGAGACGCTCGATCACATTCTGCTGGGCTGTGTCTTCAGTCGTATGGTCTGGGACAGGATCCTCACCAGAATCGGACTGCCCTTCCTTCTCCCGGCAGCTGATAGCAACATCTTTTGCTGGTGGTCCTGGGCCAGAAGATCGGTACCCCGGAGCAGCAGGAAGGGTTTTTGACTACGCTTCACGGTGCTCGTGCGATGGATGCTCTGGAAGGAGAGAAATGCGCGCACCTTTGGGGACGTGGCCACGAAGCGCTCCCGACCTCTGTCTCGCCATCCTGCAGGAAGCTTCTCGCTTGGTTTGCGTGCTGGGTTCTCTAGCCTATCGTCGTTCAACATGCTACTGTGATCTGTGTTCTGTTGTTGGCCTGCGTGCCTTCGCCCGCGCGTTGGTTTGTTTGTAGCGTTTTCTTCTTCTTCTGCTGTTTCCCAGGCCGCTCTTCCCGGGCAAACTACGGTTTTGCCGCCGCAGGCTGCTTTGTTCTGCTTGTTGATACCGTTTCCTCTTAATGTGAAATATGTGCTGTACAGTGCGAGGTTCGTAAAGAGAAGTGGAGAAGCGAGAGATGCTAGACGTGTA
>JADLZL010004858.1:0-15150 GCA_015844335.1 Chrysopogon serrulatus | reverse complement strand
GATAACCATTAACCCCTGCTCAAGCAGGATTACCCTTGTTTGTCTACTTTAATATCTTATGCAGGGTAATAAACGACCGGTTTATGACCTTCCGGCATGCCCCACAAAATAAAAAGAAACATAACAAATCTAATATTGGAGAAAGAGGTCGACGTCACAAGACTTTAATTCATATCTCAAGTGACGGAAACATAGATGTTGCATCACTCACAAATTCCAGCATGTGAGTCATCGTAAGTATGATGAAATAAAGGTGAGAAAGTCTTGCTTATGGACTTTAAATTTGATGAGTAGTTATCTTCTGCATTCCACCACATGTTTACTTTTTACAATCCAAACATCCATCTCATTTAGTTTAAAGTTTTTTCATCCATAACATGTTTAGTTCCATTCATATATCCATCCCAACTTGTATTCTTATAAATAATATAAAAAACTCACTATAATAATGTTTTTTCATCTCTACTTGAATAAACTTCTACGGTACTTTAATGCTACTTGTATTTGCTATAGTATGCTTAGGTTTAGAAGTATCTCATACACCCTTGAAATTGAGCATTGACTGTTTTTCTAAGTTAAAGTAGACATGGTGTCTAGTTTAATTTTTAAATCATAAGGTGTTTTGATCTTACTTCTAAAAGGTTTTTGAATTAAGCAAGGTGCTTAGGTTAAAATCCTTTCCTGAATAAAATTGGATATGAGTCTATGTTGATTTTTGAGCTGATAGTACACTTTAGTAGATACTAGTTATTTTGTTAAATTAACCCCTATAGGAGAATTCTCAAATTCAATCTAGGTAAGTCAAGAAAGGAATTCACATATGAGATTAATCAAGGTAGGTAATAACTCTGCACAAAGAACTATCAATGTTTATTCATTTATCTTTGTTGCAAGTCATCTTTGCCTTGAACCATGCTAGATTGCAACAACAATATAAAGCACGATAGACATAGTTTATGCTAAATAATCTTAAATCATATATCATCCTGATTAGCATAGAAGAAAATCACAAAAAAAGAGAGTATGGACAACAAAACATGTATTTCAATCTTGCTATTCCCTTGGGTATGTGTCCATTAATATTTTGCAGAAAAGAACAACCTTAATCTATTGGAGAAGAAGTTATCAAGTGAGCATTATCGCATCTCCAATAGACCCCAGCTCATCAACCATAAATTAATCAGGAAAAATGTTGATGAGTAAAGAGCATGTAATCTTCCATAGTTTCATTGAATGGTGAAAAGAGGAAGAATAAAAGAAAGACCTTGCTTAGCAAGACCATAAGCTCTCACCAACAGATGAACCTGAATCCTCCTCTTCTAAGTAAGTTCATCATCACTTACTTAGGAAGATGAAGATATGAGGTACGTTTGTCCAAGCCTCATGCAACATATAACTACAATTAACATCTCATACCATGTTGCTAATTTGTCTTGGTCATTTCTACCCTATGCCATGCTCAAACATAACTTTCTAATATATATATATATATATAATAAAATGCTCCTATGATTCACCATACATATTCTTGGTCCTATGTGAATAAATACCTTTAGTCTTGCAAACTTTCTTATTCTATTATAAGTATGCTTTAGAACATTATTTAAACATTATAAAAATCAAGCATACTTATATAAGAATTTAGTTGTACATATAGACTAACCCCTCCTATATAAAAAAATGTTTAAATCATATCGAGATTATTCGTAGAATCAATTCAAGGTTAAGAGTATGCTTCAAAATAATATCCTTGCTTTAACATTGATGAAAAAAAAAAGAGAGAGGTTTTGAAATAGTGATGAATCATTGAAAGCACGAGCTATAAATTAATCTTTAACTCTTAGACAAACACTATCCATACTTTGATAAATAGTGTATTCCTTCGGGTATGTGTTGTCCAACCCCTTGCAGAAAAGACATAATGAGAGAAGCGGGGAGGTCCGAAGAGTGAGAAAGGAGTACAACATACGAGACAAGATGCTAATAAATAACCCATGATACAAGAAAAAAAAAGAAGAAGACCATTGAACTTCATTTACCCTTCATAATGCTCTAATAATGGAGGCAACATCTTAAGATAAGTGGTCATTAATTTCCTCTTGATCTTGGTACGCAATAAATGAAAATACAACCATGTTATAGTTACAACTTAATTTGATCAACCTGATTAAACTTAACATGATTTGTTCTCTAAGTTTATTTATACCACCATTCTCTTAATTTCAGTCTTAACCAAGTAAGCTATAAATACTTCGTCTATTATTCTTGATACATTATAAAGATAAACAGTCTTTCTAGTGGTTAAGTAGCTTTACTCTTTATCTCACAAGTTTAAATGTCATATTTATACTTCTAGTCCTCTCACCCGTGATATGAATGAACAATATGAATAATACCAATCTTATTGTGCCCAAGGTAAGAGGATGAATAAATTTTTGGTTCTATTGGTGTTTTTCCACCAGCAGAGCCCATGCACTTGATCTCTACCTTGTCTTTATGGGCAGAACATACTTCAATTAAAGTATGGGGAGATAATCCCCCAAATTCTACAAGTAAAAGTTCTCAACTAGTAATAATGATGCATATAAGATTGGCTTTGAGACGCCTACAACAGAGAGAAAGAAGGTGACACCGCCATTGGGAGCCACTAGTAGAGGCACCACCACAATCCTTACCATCAAGAGCAACTCAAAGTACTCAATGAACCACTGCAAGGAGAAGTTCAGTTCGAAGGACTATAAACATCAAACCCTCACCGTGAGGTAACATCGGTAGTTATCTATACTTACTTTCTTGCATCGTATGATTTATTCTCTCTTTAAGCATGATTACTTTTCTATATTAGCAATACATAGAAATAACAAAAGAAAATAAATAGTCTTGCATTAGGCTACATTTATGCATCTTAAAAATTTTAAGCCCCATGTGAAACCCTTATAGCGTAAAAGCTGTAGGAGTTCTCACTGTGGTGGCCTATAGAATAAAAATATATATATCATGCATTTACACTTTATGCATATAAACCCATAAAATTCAAAAAATATATATATTAATTGAGCATCCCGCTGCAATACTGCTATCATAAAAATACTTAAAAACCTCCACAACAACCAATCCTCTAAAAAAACGGCTAATCATTAATGTTTTATTCTAATACCGCTCCACAAGTTTTGGTGTTTTGTGAGAGCTTTCTCGCAGATGACTCCAAAAGCCGCCTTACCTAGGAATCTTCATCTTCATCACTTGAAGTACACTTTTTAACATACAGCTAACCCCCCGTGTGAAGGAAGTAACTTCTTGGGTGATGAGATTAAAGTATTCCAGGCAACACTTGCTCTTATAAGCATGAGCTTCTCTGTGAGGACCACTCAGCTTCAACGATCAACCATAAGCAAACATCTAGCTTGGGGAGGAGCATCCCCTAGTTATCAGGTGACTACACCTAGGCGATTATTAAATTTACTTGTTATATATATTCATAAAATACCAAAAACATGTGGACACATGAAGGTCCACGTCTATCGAGTCTTTTATGAGTCTTTAGTTAAATAAAATCTAAAAACTAATAAAAAGAAGTCTTAGTCAGTATTAATTATATTAGAGTGTGTTTAGAGTCAGTCTAGGCTAGAGTTAATTAAAAAACTGATGAACATTAAAATTTTGTCTTGGAGATGATGAATAGTTGCTTTACTATAATTTCTTTCAAGTGCCTAGTTTTCAACCTTAAGTTCTCGCCAAGTTTTAGACATAACTTTGCTTTGATATAAGAATTTACTCGAGCCCAAAACTTGTGGAGGCATATGCTTAAGCTAAGTCTAGGTGATTGATTGATATGATTCATGAAGGTTAAGCTGTTATTTGTCTTATTCCTAGCGATACTAAGTTACGGAGATTTATTTTGAAAATATAAAATCTTACATGATGAGCTCTTGTATGACAAAGTATAAATTCCTACCAAAGCCATATATGATATACATTTAGATTAAGAAAACTTTTGCTCATTCATGCTTTGCTTGCTTTACATTGAGTTCAGTCAACCTTTGTCGTATACCTTATGAGAGTCTTGTCATGTTTTTAAAAATCAAGATCACATGCACACTCCACTCACATATACATTACTCCTACTCTAGGAGTAAGTGCAACCATTTTCCACTTCCATCTAGATCCACCTAAAAATTGTTTTTCTCCCTACACTGGGAGTCAAACACCCAAAGATATATATAAACCCATAGAACGGCCTTTGTTTAATTGCTCTTAGTACTTATTGCTATCTCTCCAATTAGCATATTGTATTCAAAGGATGCATGTGGCTATGCAAAAAAAAGAAGGAAAGTTATTGAAAAAAAGAGGGAGTAAAAGAAGGACAAATATCCTAGCAATTAAAACAATGGGTACTTAGATGCCCGCCTCCCTGAAAAAAAAGAGAAGAGAAAAGAAAGAGAAGAGAGAAAAGAAAAAACGAATAAAGATAGCTCATGTTTTTCCGCCGAAAAGTTCCAAGATTAAAAGAGAGATCTATCCTCAAGAAGCAAAAAGTAGAATTAGAATTAGCCACTAAATACCTTATATACACATATCCACCATATTCCATACACATGCACATCTTGATTTGATTGTATGCCTTG
Source organism: Chrysopogon serrulatus (assembly GCA_015844335.1). Classification (NCBI taxonomy): domain Eukaryota; kingdom Viridiplantae; phylum Streptophyta; class Magnoliopsida; order Poales; family Poaceae; genus Chrysopogon; species Chrysopogon serrulatus. The sequence continues at coordinate 10,525 of JADLZL010004858.1, read as the reverse complement.
ACTCTCTGTGGATCCATTGTTTGGCTTTACAATATATGAATTGCAAGTATGCCTATCCTTGTTATTGCCGCTCCTATAAGCTCCACTATAATCATTAGTTATAGGAGGGCATGACAACATGCCTCAAGAAGATCCATAAATACCACATATAAAGAGACTTGAGGGTGTCATACAATTAGCTCGAGTTTTATTGCGAAAAACTTATAGAAACTCTAGAATATTGGTACTGTGAAGAATTTGAGACATAGTGTTTGACCTGATTATTCTGTCTTTCGATTGCTCAAGACTTATGCAAAAAGTCAGAAGCCCTACGCTTAAAGGTAAAATGGGTAAGTTTGAAGATTAGAACGATTCTTGTCTAATTCGGAGGAGAATCTATGTTTGAAAGCTTGTGTACCTTTGAGGAATGAAAGCATTGTAGCAACTCCCCGATCTAAATATATCAGTACTTAGGTTTAGTTTGTTTGCCAAGGGATTGGCAAAAGGTAAGCTTGGGGGAATTATTGACGGTGGTTAACGTCAACTTTTATTAGAACTTTAGACATGAAAAGGATACATGATTACACACTAGTCTAGGGTTTTAACTGACAAATTTCCACGAGTTTTGCATATTTTGTATTTTCCAGGGATTTTTCTAGAAAAGCTGAAAAGAGGGATTAGAGTGCATAATTATCACGAAACGTAACCGCGAAGTCAAAAACACCGTCATTGGGCTCGGGAATCATCTAGAAGACACCCGGCAATCGGGCCCGCGGAGGAGGAAAAGTGGGGCCGCCGCCCCACCTTGGGCCGCCCCGCCGCCCCTAGGTTTCGGCCCCCCTTTTCTCGAAGCTTCCTTCACCGCCTCTCCGATGCATCTCGCCATTGGTTACGCCGGTTTGATCTCGCGGGCGCACGCCGATCCCACCGGGCTATAAATAAAGGGGCGTACCCCCCCCCGAGGCATCAAGTCATTTGGAGATCAATCCATCAAGAGCCTTCTCTAGTTCATCGAGCCTCTCTAGTTTATAGTTTTAGCTTAGTTAGATTAGAAGTAGAAGAGTTCTAATTCTTCGGCGGATCCGTAGCCCCCGGCGCTCGTCTCAGAAGCGCGGAGTTCGGTATAGTTCTAGTACTTTGCTCTTATTGTATTCAATATTATGATTCGCACAACATTGTTCTTAATCTCTTATATATTCTTAATTGCAATAGTTATTGTCTACTTTGATTATATGTCTAGGATAGTTGATTTGATCTTATTGAATTCATGTAATTGCTCATTATAGCGTTTACCTAAGCGTCGGGGTAGATGGTAGACAATATGTAGACATGGTATCTAAATATCTTGTTTATCTGCGCGAGTGCACCCCGATGTGCCGGGGGCGTGTGGTAGTCCGCGCAGGTGACAGCTACGTTAGTTCCTCAGTAGTCCACCCTCCGCACGTAGGGACTAGCATGGGCATGGTCGCGAAGGAGGTGACCCTTGTGTCTTAATACCCTCATTAGTTGATGCCTCTTTACATGTGATTATGATATAGGATTAACTTAACAATGATTGCTAGATGTGATTGCACTAATTAGAGTTATTCATTGATGTAGTTATTGAATTACCTTAGTATTTATTCTGAGTTTATCCATTGGCTAGCTATTACTATGACTAGAAGAGCTCGATGTTTATCTATTTATGATGACCCATCATTATTATCTATTATATATCTTTTATCACGTGACTTATCCCTCGTTATGAGTAGGATTCTAGTTATGGTTTATCTTTCACATTAATAGTGTAAGTTATAGTTATAAGTCCTACATATAGATTTTCCCAGGGTATAAATATAAATCGACAACCTGGTAGAACTCCCTAGGTAAAATGCTACAACGGTATAATTATCCGTCCGCTTGCGTAACCTATTTAGTTCACATTCATATTATATTCATATCTTTTTATTTCTGCCTAGTCATATTGAATACATGTAAATCTATAGTTATTCCTTAGCATTATAATTGAGGATGACAACTTAATTCATGCTTAGGAATGTTAGTAATAAATGAGTGGCTAGTTGCTAATGACAAGTTAATTATATACCAAGCATTTCTCGGCGTTGTTGCTAGGGGTAGGATTTATCTACGCTTTTTAGTAATGACGGTAGTAAATGTCAACACCTTCCCAAGGGCTGAGAAGTTTGTGTCTTCCGTCTGGTTTCTGAATTCTTCGGAGGACCAGGTCTCCGGCTTGTAAGGTTCTTGGTTGAATGCTTTTGTCATAATGTCTTCTTAATCCCTGCATGTATCTTGCTGATTGTAATGTTGTGTTGATTCTGACTTCTTCCATACTGTCAATTTCTAGCTTTCTTGTCTCCTCTGCTTCCCCTTCGTTATATTGTTCGATTTTTAGAGATGTCCAGATTAAATCTGCTGGTAGTACGGCTTCTGACCCATATACCAGAAAGAAAGGTGAGTAGCCAGTTGCTCTACTTATTTGAGTTCTTAGACCCCAGACTATTTTTGGTAGTTCGTCTATCTATTTTGATTCATAATCTTTAAGATCTTCATATAATCTTGGTTTTAGGCCGGCCAGGATGAGGCCGTTGGCCCTTTCGACTTGTCTGTTTGCTTATGGATGGGTGACTGATGCGTAATCTATGCTGAATCCGCAGTCTTGTGCCCAACTTTTGAATTCCTTGGCTGTAAAAGGTGATCCTAGATCTGTGATTATTCTGTTTGGCATCTCAAATCTATGCATGATTTCTTGGATGAACTCTTGTGCTTTTGCTGAACTGTATTTTACCAATGACTTGTATTCTATCTATTTGGTAAATTTTGTTGATGGCCACGAAAATATACTCAAATCCTCTTTTAGAATTCTTGAGCGGTCCTATTTGATCAAGCCCCCATGATGAGAACGGCTATGCGGGTGGGATACATATCAAGTTGTGAGCTAGAACATGAGCTTGTCTTGCGAACCTCTAGCAATTTTTGCGAAGTGTTCGACTAGTTCTTCTCGGCATCTTTTAGTGCGGTTAGCCAATAAAATCTGTTCTCAATGCTTTTTCGACTAGTGTCCTCTTTGATGCATGATTTTCGCAAAGATCCTGAATGCATTTCTAATAAAATTTTCTTTCCTTCGATGTTGGGACGCATTTTAGTAGAACTCCTTATGATGCTTTGCTCTTTTTATAGAGATTGTTTCCTACCGGGACGTTGTTTTTCGCTTCTTCGATAATCCGAGTTGCTTCCGCCTTGTTATCCGGTAGTTTCTTTTCTTTTTGATGTAGTCTATAAATACTTGCATCCAAGTTGGGTTGTCCGAGCGATTGTTAAGATTTGCTCTTGTTCTGACTTATTTTCGTGGCATTGCCTCGCCGGTATTTTTGATTGAAGGTTTGGTTAGTTCCTTGACGAAGATCCCACTGCACTTTTTGCTCGGTTCGAGCTAAGTTTGGCTAATACATCGGTGGCGACATTTGAGAGTCTCGTAGTATATGATGAATTTCTAAGCCCTGAAATTCTTCTCGAAGTTTTTGTATTTCTGTGCGAAAGAAGCATCCATGTTCTCTTTGGTACAATCCCAGTCTTTTATTTACTTGGTTGACAACTACCGGCGAGTCTCCATAGACGAGTAGTCTTTTGATTCCCAAAGTGAAGTTGTGACTTGTAGGCCATGGATAAGGGCTTTATATTACGCTTCGTTGTTAGTGGCTTGCCATAGAATTTGTAGAACGTATTTGAGTTGTTTTCTATCTAGTGCAATAAGCGTACTCGACTTACGCCCCTCCTAGTTTCAAAGATCCATCGAAGTACATTTTCTAATGATCCAGGATGGCATCTAGAGTGGGTTGTCAGTATTTCAAATCCATTCTCGCAATGAAGTCACCCAATACTTAAGATTTGATTGCCTTTCTTGGAGTGAATTCGATCTTGAGTGCTCCCGAGTTCAACTACCGATTTTGAGATTCGCTTACGTTGAGTCTTAGTTTCTTAGGATATCTCCTAGTGGAAAATCTATTACGACGATGATTTTGTGGTCTTCAAAGTAATGTCTGAGCTTCCTTGATATTATTAGGATTGCGTAGAGTAGTTTTTTTAATGCGTAAAGGTATCTCACTTTGGATACTTGTGAGTACTTCACTTATATAGTAGACTGGTCTCTCGAACTTTGTAGATGTGTCCTTGTTCTTTCCTTTTCGCTATGATAGCAAAGTGCTTACAACCTGAAGTGGTTGCAAAGTGATATAAAGCTTGAGATCTTCATCTTTCTTTGGTGGTACTAATATTGGAGATGTGCTGATGTATGCCTTCGCTTGTCGAAAGCTTCTTGGGCTTCTTCGCTCCAAGTGAACTTGTTGTCTTTCTTGTTGACGGTCGTTAATGACTAAATTTACCCACCAATTAACTCCCCGAAAGAGACACATTTGCAATCACCAACATAGACTTAGGGTTTACACCGATGTATTCCACGAGTTTTGGTGAATCCTTGTTTCTACAGTACATATCGAAAAAGCTATCAAAAGGATCAATATGACAGATTATAAGCACCTCAAATGATAAATTAGAATGCACCATTGCGAAGAGCTCGTTGAGACGATCGAAACAGACATATCATTTGCCTTTTTTCGAGTCCCGATGAAAAGATATCAATTTTACAAATGGGGCGCACTAGAGGACTCCGGAGACGCAAGAAGACACCACGACGGCGGACCGCAAACGGGCCTGGAGTGGGACCGCCGTCCCACCCCAGACCGGCCGGGTCTGGCCTTGCCTCTAAATGGGCCCAGCTTTTGGCCCACATGCTCCACCGCCTTATGGTTTCAATCTCGGCCGTCCGCCAAAGTCGGTTTGATCCAAGGGCTCACGCTCATCCCACCGGGCTATAAAAGGAGGGCAGGACCCCCCCAGTGGTATCACACATTCATTTGCTATTCTCTAAAAAGCCTAATTGAGAGGTGTCCCTCGAATGGATAACCTCTCCAGGGCCACCATCAAGAGAAGATTAGTCCTTTCTAGGATCTAGTCTTTTAGATAATAGTGAGATGGAGAGTGAGGGAAGAGTTAGGAGGAGGTGCCGGCACTGCCGGTGCCCTCTCCCACGGCTTGTACCTTGGCGGGATCAAGTTCTACTTGAGCTTGCTCCTGAGATGTCTCTAGTGATCAACTTCCGATACAAGTAAGTTCTCAGGTCTATATTGTTTATCCGATCACGACTCTTTGAGTGCTTTATTCTCTTCCTAGGGGAGTAGAGTATTATCGTAGGTGTAAGCATGGTGCTTAGACTTATGATAATCATGGATGCACCCTATATTCGGATTTGGTGGTAGCTCATGGAGATGACTTTATAGCCCCGTTGAATCCTATGTATCCCACTATCCCGCCTCAGAGACCAAGTAGGACGCGGTTGCTAAGGAGATCAATATCCTATGTCGGTGTCTCTCCTTATGTAATGTCCCCAGTTAGCAATATAAGACATAGGCTTACCCAAGTTAGAAGGAGAAAACTATAGTTATCCTCTCTACTCTCCTATTATCATCAACCTTGATTGCTACGCCAACCCCATTAAATATCACCCTAGTTCTACCTTAGTTCTATCTTAATCTAGTCTTTACCTTCACCTTATTGCTACCTCTAGTTAAGTTAGACCGTAGTTGATCTCACACATTTCTCGAACAAAACCTATAATACTTCCGGGATAAAGCTACAATGGTATCCGTGTGCTTGCGAATCATTCAAAGGCGTTAATGATATCAACACTTCTTTAGTAGTTTGAAGAAAGGTAGGCCCTTTTCTCGAAGTCTTGAAATAAATCTATTGAGTGCGGCCATGCAACCTATTAATTTTTTGTAGGTCTTTTATATCCGTAGGTGGGCCCATGTCGCTTATAACCTTGATTTGTTTTGTACTTGCTTCGATTCCTCTCTCTGACTAACTAGAAATCCGGTAGTTGTCCCGATGATACCCAAATACGCATTTGTTTGGGTTGAGTTTCCACTTCCATCTTTTGAGATTATCGAAGGTTTTTGTAGATCTTCTATTAGGGAATCCGGTTCTTTGTTTTAATGATGACGCTATCCACATATGCTTCCGCTGTTCTTTGTGATTTGATCTCCTAAACAAGTCTGAATTGCTCTTTGTTAAGTTGTTCGCGTTTTTATGTCCGAAGGACATTGTTTTGTAGCATTATGCTCCAAACGGAGTGATGAAAGAAGTCTTGCTTTTGATCTTTTTTCTTTTAGTACGATCCGGTGATATCCCCGAGTAGCAATTTAGAAAAGATAGCAAAGCTGCTCCCCGCTGTAGAATCCACTATTTGATCAATCCTTGGTAACCCGAACGGGTCTTTCTGACAATGTTTGTTGAAATCGGTGTAGTCGACACACATACGCCATTCGTCTGTGTTCTTTTTGTGTACAAGAACTGGGTTGGTTAACCAATCTGGATGTAAGATTTCTCTTATGAAGCCTGCTGCCAGTAATTTGGCTATTTCTTTCTTATTGCTTCCTTCTTGTCGGGTGAGAATCACAGAACCTTTGTTTGATTTGTCTTGCTCCTTTGTTGACTTCAATTTTGTGCTCAGCCAACTCCCCTTGGGACTCCCCGGCATATCGACCGGTTTCAAGCAAATATGTCTTTGTTGTCCCGTAAGAAGTTGGTGAGCGTGAGTTCCTATTAGATAGGTAAGTGTGCACCGATAGTGGCGGTTTTGGATGGTCGCCAGTCCCTAGATCAATCTTTTTGGTGCCTTCTCCTTGAGCTGTGGTGATGATGCTTTATTTTTTGGATGGAATTTCCAATTCTTCTGCTTTTACTTCGGCTGTTGCCGAGCTGATTTCTCCTTGAACTTTTGAAGATATTTGTATGGCCTGCATATCGTATTCATAAGCACGTTTCAGATCTCCTCCGAGAGAAAGTACTGCGGTGGTCTCGGTATCTTAAGTAGTAGATAAGGATAGTGAGGTGTAGCTAGGAATTTTGTTAGTGCTGGTCTTTCTAATATTGCATGATAAGATGATTCAAAATCGCGCAACTTCAAATTTGATGAGTTGTATACGGTAATTTGTAGGATTTCCAAATGTTACCGGTAGTGTTATTTGCCCGAGAGGCATTGTCGCTGGCTTTCCGGTACTATGCCGTAGAACGGTACACTTGTTGGTGTAATCATTTTTTTTGAAAATTTGGCCCCATCTTCCTTAGGGTGTCGCCAAAAATATGATGTTGAGTCCCCGCTCCTCCGTCAACGAGTACCTTGGTTACCAAGTATTGCTGCAATTGTTGGTCCGAGTACTAATGGATATAGTCCAATGTTTTCGACACTTGTCCATTGATCCTCTCATGAAAATTGTATTAAATATTGAGACCAATTTAGATATCGTGGAGTAGCCGGTTCCGCCGCCATGATTGTTCTCCAAGATAGTTTGTCTTCATGTTTGCTTCTAGAATCGTGGACCCCCGAGAATATTATCAAGACTATTGCTCTTGGGTTTTAAAACCCGTTGTCCCGAGCTAGATCATTATCTTCTTCTTTTTCTCTCGTTTTCTTTTTTTCTTTCTTGTCTATCTTTTTTCATATATCTTTTCTTGGAATATCCGACATTCTCTCATTGGGTGAATTCCGGCCGGTGATAGATACATTTCATTTTCTCGAAGTTCTTCAAATTTTCTAGCTGGGTAGAATTTCTTTCTTTTCGTGGCGCCACCGTTGTCTCTAATATCTCTTCTTATTGTGGAACTCCCCGGTCGTTATCGCTTGCTCCACCTTCCCCGAGTTGTCTTGTCTATCCTGGTGTTTCTTCTATCCGAAGTTGTTTCTTCTATCTTGGCTGTTTCTATTGTCTGGGAATCTTTTCTTTGTTTTTTCTTCCGCCGTGATCATTTTTTGAGTGTTCTCTTTGAATTCTTCGCTTGTTCGTGGGTTTTCTTTGCGTAAGTCGGAACATCCATCTTACTCTTAAGCCATATGAGAATGCTTCGATCACTTCTCTTCGTAATGTCATGTACTTGTGCTCTCCTAAATCTTCTATAGAAATCTCCGAGGCTTTCTTCATGATTTTGCTTAAATCCTTTTCAACTCGGTTTCGTTATTGCGTGTATGAGTATCCCCCTCAGAAAATTTTACAAAAGCTTTCTCAAAAAAATCTCCCATGTTTTGATTATCCCGGGCGAACTTGTCGAACCATTGTAGTGGTAATGTTTCCAAAGGCTATTGGAAAAATAATGCATTAGTATCGCTATCTCCTCCCGCTAATTCGACGACCGAATAGATCCCGAGCCATTGTATTGGTTCTGTTTTACCGTCGTATTTTGAGTGATTTGATAGTTTGAACTTGTGAGGTAGTCTGATCACAGTAGTCTTCCCCGAAGCAAAAAAATCGTCGGTACTTTTTCCGTTTGTAGTCGAATCGCTTATCGTCAGATCTTGTAGGTGACCCGATGGGGCTTCGAGGAGGGTTGGGCAGTCTCTCCCTATTTTCTCCTGCTCTCCCAGCAAATGCGATGTGGTTGAGTTCTTTAATCGCGGCTTGGGATGATAATCTTCTTCAATGCGAAACTCTTTGACTTCTTGGCTTGTCTGTTCGTAAGGTATGCGTAGCTTAGGTACTGTCATCTTGTATTCTTTATGCGTAGTTTTGAGTAAATTTCTGAGTTTGGCTTGTTCTTCACTTGGTCGGATATAGCATCGATTTTTGATTAATTTTGTATTTTGTCAATGGGGTCGAGCCGAGCTCTTTGCCGATGCTCGCCCTCCCATTTTTCAAATTCTTCTTTCATTGTACTCGCTAGTTCTTTTTCTTCGTATTTGCTAATGCTTCCCCTATGCTGAACTCGGTTCCTTCTCTTCCTCCTTTTTGTTTCTTCTTTCCCCTTTGCCGCTTTGGCTATCAGTTCCACATCTCCCCGACAAGGAATCAGGAATATCGCCTTGATTCTTCCAAAGATTTATAATTGGGTCGGACCACGGTTCGTGGGTTGCCCGATCATGAACACTTCTTGGTGCTAGCAAGAAAGTATTCGATTCTTTCCTTTCTAGAGATCTTTCGCATTGAAAAGGGATGGGGGGTGGGTACTTATCTTGTTCACTTTGCTGCCTGGAGTGAGATTATTAGATTCCATCGCCCTCGATGATATCTTTGATATGTTCATGCCTTTGCTGTTTCAGGCCGTAGTGAAAAAGAACTCGGCATCTTCTCAGGTACTTAGACTTGAAACTCTTTCCTCTATTGTTTCAGCGTCTTGGAAAAAATTTCACGCCTTTTGGCTTGGGTTCGGAAGTAGTCACTGTGGAGAATTTCGGATTGTTCGCTTTCGCAGATCCAGCCTTCCAAAGACGGCGTTGAGGCTCCTTCGAAGAGCATTGTGTGTAGGTCCGCTGAGCCTTTAACGCCGAATTCCGTCGAAAGCCCCTACCTGGCGCGCCAGCCATCGTGTTTTACCACCGATAGCTCGCTATGGGGTCCCGCAGCCAGCTTGATTCGATCTCGTGAATACTAGAACTCACGTTCACAGCGACACTCCGGTTTATCCCCGGGCTCGAGCCCTCATCGCCGTAGTAAAAGCTCTTACCCTACCGCCTTGGCCTTTTGCGCTGATTGATTTATGATTGTGTGTTGTTGTTCGGGCCGTTAATGAGGGTGCTCTCCGCTTATTTAGAGAGAAAGGAGCCAAAGCTTTGGTTCTAATCCTAGTCGGACTCAGTAAAAGAGTTCTTTTCCTATTACGTGAGTTACTTTCTTCTCGGGCTAACTAGATAGAACGTCATCTACCGAAATCGTCCTCTTGCTTCGTTTTGTGGACCCGCCCGGGTGAGAGTTATGCCGATAGAGGACCGCCTTGGTCCCGTGACGACAGTTGTGTTATTGTTGACGGTCATTATTGTACCTAAATCAATCGCCAACTAGCCATGAAAAAAGGATGCAATTGTGATCACCAAAGTAGATATAGGGTTTACACCGACACGTAATTCCATGAGTTTTGGTGTTTCACCGTTTCTCGCAAAAACCGAAAAAGACGCGAAACCATGAGAGCTTATCGGAACATAGAACGGAAAACGGACACCGCGGCAACACAGAAGAATCTAGAAGAGTCGAGAAGACACCATGCCGAGCCGGGGGCCGGGCTGGCCACTAGGTGGGATCTCGCCGCCCCACCCCGTACCGGGCCGGGCCCGCTCAGCCTGTCAAGGCCCGGCTTCGGGCCGGTTCGCTCCACCGCCTTTGAGGATCAAATCCCGCCCGCATGTCAAAGTCGGTTTCATCCGATGGCTCACGACATCGCCTTCACTATAAAGGAGGGTGCAGGACCCTCAAGAGAGAGAGACACATTCATTCATTCCTCATTCAAGTCCGTCATCGCCTAGAAACCCTAATCGTAGCTCCTAGCTGGGCCTAGATAGCTAGTTAGAACTAGAGGGAGTGCGCTGGCTTCGATTCCGGAGCCATCAAGAGCTTGGATTTGGTATAGTTCTTACCTCCTCTCGCTTTTGTTCTCTTTCATTGTATAGTTATATGATTGCTAGCAATTGAATTGATGAATACTTATCTACTTATATTCATAGTTA
>JADLZL010004857.1:0-37030 GCA_015844335.1 Chrysopogon serrulatus | reverse complement strand
CCAACGTTGCGAAGTCGAATTAGTCCCACATCGCTGTCTAGAAGAGGTGGAGGCTTTTCTAGACTATAAATAAAGAGGAAGACCCCCTCCCTAAGGGCACCACATTATTGGAGATGTAGAGGCGTCCCTTGAATGGATGACCTCTCATCTCTAGAGAATTAGGGCTAGACTTTCCAATGTAGTTCTAATTGAGAGTTAGGGAGAGCGGCCCTTCTGCCCGGGTTCCAGAGGAGTCTTGGAAGAGTCATCGAGTTTTGGTATGTCTTTGTATTTATTCTTTGTAAGACTTATGCTTTAATATATTTTATCTTCTCTATTTACTTTTATGCATTACATTTAATTGGTTAGTATAGTTGTTATACTTTAGCATAGGATCTCCGCCCGTATCGGGTGCTCTAGTTATTAATTGTGACTAGGGTAGTAATTGGTAGTGTAGATATGGAGTCTAGGCTATATATTACCTGAGATTGCACCCAGTCCAACATATAGTTGTGGTAGCTCCAGGTGGTGATAGCCCTGACGGCCGACGTATTCCACCATGTTAGGGTTGGTGTTTGTAGGACCGTAGTCGGAGCTTCCTAGTCTCTTTCTCACCCCTTTCCGTGACTAGTGTTCGATGTCCCGAAGTGTTCTTGTGTGATTGCTTTACCTTCCATAAATCGGTTATTATAGAACCCAAGTAATAGAGAAGTATTTAGGAACCTTAAACTCTCCCGTTGTCATCTCACTTTAGCTATTTACTCTTTTATCATAGAATTCTCTCGTGTGTGTCATATATGCATAATTCCTATCATCAATCTATCGTTTACCCCTACTTTAATCTAGTTGGTGTATTAGTTAGTAGATACATGATGGTGAACTATCAATGTCTCTATCCATTGTTTCCCGGTGGTAAAATATAAATAACGATACCTGGAATACTCCCGGTAAAATGCTACAATGGTTTTACGTAAACTTGCGGAATCTTTCATATTTTAATTGTGCATAAGAAATACCAACAAGCATTTTTTGGCGCCGTTCTTAGGGATAGGGATTTACCTCTATTTCTAGTAGCGGCGTTAGAAATGTCAACAAGCATTTTTTTAGGCGCCGTTGCTTGGGAAACAATTGGCGTAAAGATTTTGATATTGATCTTGATGTCCGCTAATCTAGTTCACCACTAGCTTTAGTAGGATTACCCTGTTTTTGTTGAGTTGCGGAATAAGCGGGATATCAATCGTTTCATCCTTCCGGCAAAATTCCACAAGAACAAGACATTGGAGATATTGAAGAACCCGGGGTGCCCAAACATTCATGATCCATCAACAATAAAGCCCTGCCATCTCACGGGTATGTATAAACATTTATACATATTATTCTAGCCATGTGTAGATTGGAAAAAAAAGTCATCATCACATGAATTCAAAGTTCATCACACGTGACAAAAGATGCTTTGCACAACTCATAAATTCTATTGTGAGTCATGGTAGGTATGATCAAGAAAGGTGAGAAAGTCTTGCTCATAGACTTAATTTGATGAGTAGTTATCCTGTTGCATTCTATTGCATGTTTACTTTGAATAATCTATGCATTTACTCCATCTTATATCAAATCCATAGCATGTTTAGTTTCTTGCACATATGTATGTCACTTGCATCTTTACTTGAAAAAATGAAAAAAAAATAATAAATAAATAAAATTCTCACCATACATGATCATGCTTTCATCTCTTTGAGTAAATCTCTATATACTCTTATTCTACCTTTGTTTTCTATAGTATGCTTTGGTTTGAAAGTACTGGACATACTTTCATAGGCTTTTGAATTAAGCGTGGTGCTTAGGTTAAATAGTCTACCTTAATCAAATTAGACATGGAGTTTGGTTTGGTTATTGAACTAGAAATTATTGTAGTAGACATTGCATATTTTGTTGGACTAACCCCTACAGGAAACTCTCAAACTCAATTCGGGTAAGTCAAGAGATGGACTCACATCAAGAGATGAATCAAGGCATGTGATGATGTACAATAACTTTGCACAAAAGGAAGACATAGCTCATTCTCCATGGAAGAACTATAAGTATCAAAGTTTATATATTTAATCCTTTGTTGCAAGTTACCTTTGCCTTGAACCATATAAAAGTGCAGCTACCAATAAAAATTGTTAGAAGAAATCTATGCTAAAGTAATTCTAAAAGCACATCCTTTCATTAGCATAGATGAAATTCGCATAAATTATATGGACCATAACCCACATTCGAAACTTGTTGCAATCCTTCGGGTATGTGTCCACTAACATTTATGTAGAAAAGAAAGAATAAATGTCTGATCATGGTTCGAGAAGGAAGGAGAATAACTGTATAGAAAAGACTAAGATGAAAAGAAATCAATGTAAGAACACTTCAACACCTTCTACACTTCACCATGATAGTGGACCAATCACCCTGCAAGACATAAGGTGCATTTATCCAAGCTTCATGCAACTTTAAATTACATTTGACACCTTATACCATGTTGTCAATTGTTTTGGTCATCCATACCTTATGCTTAATTTGCTAAAACTTAAAATAAATAAAATTCTCTATTGGTTCACCTACATATTTTTTGTTCTATTTGAATAAATATCTCTAGTCTTTTGAACTTCCTTACTCTATTATAAGTATGCTTTAAAATATTACTTAAACACTATAACATCAAAGCATATTTGTATAAGAATGTGGTTGTATATATAGACTATCCTCTCCTGTATAAAAATGTTTCAATTATATTAGGAGACTTCATAGAATCAAATCAAGGTTTAAAGTTATTCTTCAAAGTAACATCTTTGTCTTAACCTTGTTGAAAAAGTTGAAGTAATGGTGAATCATTCAGAACATGAGTTTTAGATTACTCTTTAACTCTTTGGCAAACACTATCCATACTTTAAATACATAGTATATTTCTCCGGGTATGTGTTCTGTACTAATCCCTTGCAGAGAAGAAATAATGAGAGAAACAAAAGTCTAGAAGAGTGAGAAAGGAGTACAACATATAAGACAAGATGCTACTGATCAACTCAAGCTGCAAGGAAGGAAAAAGACCATTTAAAATCATCTATCCTTTACTACATGGTGTCATCATGCTCTAGTAATAAAGGTAACATCTTAATGTTAAGTGGTCATCATTTCCTCTTGATCATGGAGTACACACCATAGCACTATTCTCTTGATCTCAATCTTAACCAAATGAGCTAAAATATGATATATCTTATTTTAGAAGATGATAGTCATCATGTTAATTTGATAACTTATAAAGATGAACAATCCTTCCATAGGTTAAGTAACTCCACTCTTTATCTCATAAGCTTAAATGCTATATTTATACTTTTGATATTCTCACCTAAGATGTAAATGAACAATGTGAAAAGACATCAATCTTATTGTGCCTAAGGTTAGAGAATGAATAAATTTCTAGTTCTGTTGGTGTTTTCCCACCAATAGAGCTCCTGTACTTGATCTCTACCTTGTCTTTATGAGCAGAACCCACTTCAGGCAAAGAGTGGGGAGATTCCCTAAATTCTACAAGTGGAAGTTCTAAACTAGTAACAAGGATGCACACAAGATTGGCTTTGAGATGCTAACAAAAAGAAAGGAAGAAGGTGGCACCACCATTGGAAACACCACTAGTGGAGACACCACCTCAATCCTCATCCTTAGAAGCAAACCGAAGTACTGGATCAATGAACCCTTTGCAAGGAGGAGTCCAGTTCGGAGGACTCAAAACATCGAACCCTCGGTGAGGTAACATCGGTAGTTATTCATATTTACTTTCTTACATTACATGATTTATTTTCTCTTAACCATATTTACTTTTCTACATTAGTATTACATAGGAAATAATAAAAATAAATAGATATGCATTAGGTTGCATTCATGCATCTTAAAAAAAAAAAGCATATGAAACCCTTGTAGCGTAAAGGTTATAGGAGTTCTCACTGTGGTGGCCTACAAAATAAAAATACATATCAAGCATTTGTACTTTCTGCATATAAACCTATAAAATCTAAAAATATTAATTGAGCATCCTGCTGTAATACTGTTATCATAAACATACTTTGAAACCTCCACAACACCCAATCCTCTAAAACGGCTAACCACTAACGTTTTATCCTAATACCGTTCCACGAGTTTTGGTGTTTTGTGAGAGCTTTCTGCAGGATGACTCCAAGAGCTAGCTCACCCAGGAATCTTTATCTTCATCACTCGAAGCACATCTCTCCGACACACGGCTGACCTCGGTGTGAAGGAAGTAACTTCTTGGGTGATGAGATTGAAGTATTCCTAGCAACACTTGCTCTTATAAGTATGAGCTCCTCTATGAGGACCACTCAGCTTTAATGCTCAACTACGACAACATCCAGTTTGGGGGAGAACATCCCCTAGTTATCAGGTAAGTATACCTAAGCGATTATCGAGTCTATCTTAAAGTCATAAAATACCAAAAATATATGGGCACATGAAGGTCCATGTCCGTAGAGTCTTTTGGGAGTCTCTTAGTTAAAATAAAAAGATGAATAATTATTAAAATCAAATAAAAATAATCTAGCTATTCATTAAGGTGTGATCATAGAGTGTGTTTGCAGTTCTACCTAGTTGTTAAGAGTCAAATAAAAACTGAAGAACAATAAAATTTTGTCTTGGAGATGATGAATAGTTGCTCTATCGTAATTCCTTTCACGTGCCTAGTTTTCAACCTTAAATTCTTCTGAGTTTTGGATATGACTATTTTGATATAAGAATTTACTCTGAACCTGAAACTTGTGGAGGCATATGCTTGAGCTAAGTCTAGGTGATTGAGGGATTTGATATGAGAAAGTCTGAGCTACTATTTATTTTATTCCTAACAATACTAAGTTCTGGAGATTTATCTTTTAAAAACTCTAAAAATCTTACATGATGAGCTCTTGTATGACAAAGTTTGAATTCCTACCAAAGCCATATATTATATACATTTAGAATAGAAAAACCTTTGCTCAATCATGCTGCTTGCTTTGCACCGAGTTTAGTCAACCTTTGTATACCTTATGAGAGTCTTGTCATGATTTTAAAATCAAGATCACACTCACACACTCCACCAACATATGCATTGCTCCTACCCTAGGAGTAAGCGCAATCATTTTCCACTTTCATCTAGATCCACCTTAAAAATAATTTTCTCCTACACCGGGAGTAAATAATCGAAAATATACCCTATAGGACAACCCCTTGTTTAATGCTCTACGTTCTTATTATTATCTCTCCAATCATTTATTGTATTCAAAAGATGCATGTGGCTATGAAAAAGAAAAAAGTATTGAAAAAATAGAAAAGAAGAAAAAAATGAATCAAGATAGCCCATGTTTTCCTATGAAAGTTCTACGTCCAAGAAAGAGAGAGATTATTTTCAAAGAGCATAAGCAGAATTAGGATTAGCCACTAAATACCATGTATACACCTATCCACCATACTCCATACACATGCACATCTTGGTTTGATTGTATGACTTGACTCTCTTTGGATGCATTGTTTGACTTTACAATAATATATGAATTGCAAGTATGCTCGTCCTTGTTTAATGCCACTTCTATGAGCTCCACTATAATAATTAGTTGTAGGAGGGCATGACAACATAAATGCCTCAGTGAGATCTACAAATATCACATACAATAAGAGATTTGAGGGTGTCATACAATTAAGCTCTGAGTTTTATTTTGAAAACTTGCAAAAACTCCAGAATATTGGTTTAGTGAAGAATTTGAGACATAGTGCTTGACTTGATTGTTCTATCTTTCAATTACTCAAGACCCATGCAAAAGTTGAAAAGCTCCATAGTTAATGGTAATATGGGTAAGTTTGAAAGTTAGAGCAGTTTTGTCTAATTTAAAGGAGAATTTTAGTTTGAAAGCATGTGTACTTTTGAGGAGTGAAAGCATTGTAGCAACTCCTGATCCAAGTTTAGTAGTTAGGCTTTGCTAAGGGACTAGCAAAGGGTAAGCTTGAAGGAACTTGTTGATGGTCCTTAATGCCTATTTTATACCATCAACTATTGCTCAATATAACATGATATCAACCATAAAGCATAGTTGTAGGTTTTGATTCTAACAAGTTCCACGAGTTTTGGTGTTCTCACTTGTGTTGCAGGAGTATGTGATTTTTCATCAAATAAAAGTATCTTAAATGGGGAATTGGACAGCACCATTGCGACGGGCTCATCGAGATGATCGAAACGAACATATCATTTGCTATATTCGGAGTTCAGAGTCAAAAGATATCAATTCTACACCGAAACCAACACTAGAAGACTCTAGAAGGCACCAGAAGATGACGTACCGAAGGTGGGGCCCACCTGCTACAGGGTGGGGCCGCCCGGCCCCACTCCGGGGCCGGCCGGCGCTCCACAGAGCCCATTCGGGGCCCGCTTTGACGGAGGGCCTCCTACCGCCTTAGGGTTTGCATCTCCACCGTTGCCGAAGTCGAATTAGTCCCACATCGCCTGTCTAGAAGAGGTGGAGGCTTTTCTAGACTATAAATAAAGAGGAAGACCCCCTCCCTAAGGGCACCACATTATTGGAGATGTAGAGGCGTCCCTTGAATGGATGACCTCTCATCTCTAGAGAATTAGGGCTAGACTTTCCAATGTAGTTCTAATTGAGAGTTAGGGAGAGCGGCGCTACGCCCGGGTTCCAGAGGAGTCTTCGGAAGAGTCATCAGAGTTTTGGTATGTCTTTGTATTTATTCTTTGTAAGACTTATGCTTTAATATATTTTATCTTCTCTATTTACTTTTATGCATTACATTTAATTGGTTAGTATAGTTGTTATACTTTAGCATAGGATCTCCGCCCGTATCGGGTGCTCTAGTTATTAATTGTGACTAGGGTAGTAATTGGTAGTGTAGATATGGAGTCTAGGCTATATATTACCTGAGATTGCACCCAGTCCAACATATAGTTGTGGTAGCCCCGGTGGTGACAGCCACGGCGGCCGGCGTATTCCACCATGTTAGGGTTGGTGTTTGTAGGACCGTAGTCGGAGCTTCCTAGTCTCTTTCTCACCCCTTTCCGTGACTAGTGTTCTGATGTCCCGAAGTGTTACTGTGTGATTGCTTTACCTTCCATAAATCAGTTATTATAGAACCCAAGTAATAGAGAAGTATTTAGGAACCTTAAACTCTCCCGTTGTCATCCCACTTTAGCTATTTACTCTTTTATCATAGAATTCTCTCGTGTGTGTCATATATGCATAATTCCTATCATCAATCTATCGTTTACCCCTACTTTAATCTAGTTGGTGTATTAGTTAGTAGATACATGATGGTGAACTATCAATGTCTCTATCCATTGTTTCCCAGTGGTAAAATATAAATAACGATACGGAATACTCCCGGTAAAATGCTACAATGGTTTTACGTGGCGCTTGCGAATCTTTCATATTTTAATTGTGCACAAGAAATACCAACAAGCATTTTTTGGCGCCGTTCTTGGGGATAGGGATTTACCTCTATTTCTAGTAGCAACGTTAGAAATGTCAACAATCGTCAAGCGACGCTTTTGCCGCACGACCATCCAGTCGAGACAAGCAAGACTACTTGCATCAATATCTAAATCCACCGCATGATACTAGACATGATAGTGTAACATCCTAGGTTTTCCAAACACCAAAAATCCGAACTTTTTAAAATTTTTCCTGCAACGTGTGAATCATGTAGTCGTTAGGGCAAACGTAAGTCGAATGTAGGAGAATGTACTAGTGAAACGTTGCACTCATATAGAGTTGCTTGTAGGAGAGTGCCTGAGTTCTGGTGTTGAATGTTGGGTCTTAAGTTATGTTTGATGTTTAGAGTGCACAAGTCTGTAGCAACCTCATTCTTAAATTCCTAATTGACCACTCCCAAACCCAAATCATAAAAAGAAAGGAAATCCTTTTTCCTCCTTTTATTCCTCCTTGATCTCCCTTGGAATTCTATCCCGGAATCCTACTTGATCTCTCTCTCTAAACCTGTCCTTAAATTCCTCCCAAATTTCTTTTCAAAAATAGAAAACACCTCCTCCTTTCCTTGGGCCAGGAGCCCAACCTCTTGCCCCATTAAGCTCCTTCACATCATAGCTGCTGCAGCTCCCACTTGGGTTTCGGCCCATCTCCTCCCTCTTGCCGCGGGCCCACCCAGCCCCTACCTCTCCTCGCACGGGCCCATGCGAGGGACCGCCAAGGCCTGCTCGCGCCACCCCTCGCGGCCCACTAAGGCCCAACGGCCTGCGCCCCCTCAGGGAACCCTAGAGGCGGGCGCTCCCTTGAGCCGCCGCCACCGCTTTGGGCCGACCACTGCTGCGCCCGCTCTCTCCCGCGTGGATGCCGCCACGTGCCCGGCGGCGCCTCCCAGAGATCGGCGCCGTCCACGCTCTGAGAACCCTAGCTCGGCTCCGCTATAAAGCCCGCCGCCGCCGTTGCCTTGCTTCTCTTCCACCCTTCTTCGCCCTTCTCCGCCGCCCGCCAAGCCTTCCCCTTCCTCTCGCTTCTTCGTCGCGCGAGCACCCGTGTCGACCATCCGCGCCGCGCTCTACCCGCCTCGCCGCACACCGCCGCCGCCGACACCGTGTCACGGCCGCGCCTGCTACTCGCCTCGCTAGGCCACGGCGGACGCACGAGCCCCCGCCACCGGCAGCGCGGGCCTTGCCGGCACGCGGCGCCTCCACTGCAAAACGCCGTCGCGTCCATCTTCACCTCGCAGCCGTCCCCGCCAGCTGCTGCCGGTGCAGCTGCGCATCGCCGGGCCCACGGCCGGCCAGCCTCGCGCCGCGGCCCGGCTCTTGCCGAACACCTGGCGCCTCGCCACACCCACGCCCTTGCGCGCTACGCTCTGCGCTCTGCGCTCCACCACGGCTCCGCCCGCGCTGCAGCAGTGTCCGCACCCACCAGGTGCGCGCGCAGCAGCGTGCCCTGCCTCCGTCGGCCGCGCCAGCCACGCCGCACCAGCACCTCACCACCACGACGCGTCCTACCTGCCTCTGATGATCGTTTGTGAAGAAGGAGCCTTCACCCGCTGTGGCACAATGCCTACTCTGATGTTGACCTGTGTGCGTATATCGCTAGGATACTTTGTACTTAGGTGTGCCTCTAAGTGTTGTAAAACCTTATAACTTGTACCTTTTTGCGATGTATGAACTGTGGTATCAACTGTAAATGATGTACTCTGTGGATTTCCCTTCGAGAAAATTGCGGGTCGTTTCAGATAGCAAGGTTGCCGGTACTTACGGAGGTCGACGGATCGATGGCTCCTCTCGAAGAACTCGACGACACGACAAAGGACTCGAAAACTTGGCACGGGGCCGGTTGTATTGATTTGATTGTGTATATCCTTTACAATGGTCGAGGGCTTATATTTATACCCCGGACATAACATGAATCCTGAGAGATTACGATTACACAATATATTAAAGGTAACTCAAAAGTATGGTGACTCTCAGCTCTAATCCTCTTCGGAGTCCTCGATTATCACGTTCCTTGCCTTCTATTCGGCTTTCTGCTCGCCACCTTTTACTTCCCGAACGGAGTCACCTCGTCCAAGGATAGCCGACCGCACGAATGCTTGCCGAATCGCCCAGAGTCAGCCGACCGCATGTACACTTGCCGAATTGCCCAGGGTCAGCCGAATGGATGCTTGCCGAATGTTCCCGAACACTTGGCTCTTGCGAGTCTACCAGGCACTGGCCCACCTGTCATCCTTTTGGCCTTTACCAAAATTCAGTGTTAACACATGCCCCTCAATTTTGAGATAAAAGTGATTTTATTCCGAAATTGACCACAAACTCTTCTCTCATACCGTTCAAACTCGCAGCCACCGTTCGAAACCAGAGTTCTCTGATCCAAATTCAAATCTTCTTGAAATCTTCAATGGCGACCTAGGATGCAGTTCCAGAGGTAATTCTTGCTTTCCCTCGTGTGTTCGGCAACTTTCAAACCGATCCTTTGCTTCTTTTCGACTCATTTTCTCTGGTTGCGTCATTCTTTGAAGGAAAATAAGGATGAGATTTTGATTCCATATGCGGCGATCCCCGATTCTTATTTTCTTGGCCCGATGGGGGATCCTAATCCGATTGAGTTTGTTGAGAAGGAAACCTTGAGGATCCCCTTCAAATCTGGAGTTACTCCGCCGAATCAGTGGCCGAATACTTTCAAAACTTGGCCATTTCCCCCAATTGCCGGATGGCAAAATTGGTATCGGAGGATCTTGAACAAGAGTAGCAGTCACTGGGATTCTCAAGATATTCAGCACTGCTTGGAACTATCTTTGTCAGAGACACCCCGGAATGACTCCCTCTTGATAGCAGCCACCCACTTCTGGTCTGATGCTGCCAATGCTTTCATCTTCGGCCACGGTCCGATGTCCTTTACTTTGACAGATGTCTTCATGATGACCGGCCTTAATGTGACGGCGCCAGTGTATCCCTCCAAATACAAGAGCAGCAGCAACCAGAGAGTAGTCAAATCAGGAGGTGGATGGACAAAATACATCGAAACTTATATGTCAACTGGTGCTGTGGCTGACAAAGAGTATAAAGCCTTCATGAATATGTGGTCAGTGCAGATTCATCTTCTGCGGCAAATCCAAAGAGCCAACCTTGAATCACATGGTGATGGTCAAGAATTAGCTGCGTGCACCTTGATCCCTTTGGGCAAGTATCTGTTGGGGGGCGTCTATCACATGATGCATCGGACCACTTTGTCCCGGATGCGTGATCATGGAGAAATCCATTGTGTAAATGGCCCCTAGTGGTTTGTCCGGATGTGGCTACAAAATTGTACATGCATCAAATAGTTTCGTGGACCTTCATAATCTGGGCTTCCCTTCATCAATCATCTTTGAAGATGGTACAAAGAAAGGAGAAGGCCTGTCGGACATATGGGGAAGCAAAGATCCTCTATAATCATCGATATGGACATTGGTCATCTTTTCAAGCTTTGTTTTTCAAAGGGTTTGATAATGTGATTTGGCTTCCCTACCGAGAAAATGAGAACCCGACCATGCCCTACAAATTCGGTTATGAAACTGGCCGCTCGGACCCGGTGTGCACGAGAGATCTTCAACTCTTTCATCAAGCCTTGTGTTACCGGGCAGGAGAATTTCATCATGGGAGGTTGCTACACCCTACTTATGAATTCTATAACCCAAACATGGTGGCGGACAATTAGGATGTGGTCACTGCCCCCAAGGCTATTCTTCTCAAAAACCATAAAGCCCAGAGAGAAAATAGTGGATGAAATAGAGGCCAAGAAAGTTTTTGAGCTTGGATGGGAGTTGCCAGCATATATGCCTTCTCCTCTTGGATTAATAGATGTTGCCCATCCTCTGTTTGCCTCCTGGTGGCAAGAATGGCGTGCTCACATTTTCAACACACCAAAGGCATCCTCGTGCCAAGATTTGCAAGCTCAATTTGCTTCTGACAGCGAGGTAATCTCCTTGTACCGATAGTTCTCCTTGCTATTGGGCTTATCCTTGATTTTAATACTTTGTCATTCACGGGATATTGAGCCTATTCCTCCTTCTCAAGTGGTTCAATACTATCAGCCGGGGCCTATTTACGCTTTGGGATTTAATGCCCCCACCCTGGTAGCCTTCATGAAAACCCCCTGCGGCTCTAGGTACAAAGATCTTCAAGAGGAGAAAGCAAAAGGAAAGCTATTGCCGAGTCAAGCAAGGATGTCTCGTGCCCGTGAGAACAAGATCCAAGAAAGCCAAACTGTCTCCTAAGGTACATCTTTGTCAATCTCATTTAGGCAATAATTTTATACTCATTTCTTCTATTTGCGACCACAGGTCAAACTTTCAAGGTCGGCCATTGCTTCAACAACCATTGAGATTTCTCCTCGGGCCTCTGGCGGCGATGCGAAATCCAGAAGCTACCGGCCACATTGGTAATATTTTTTCTTAGGCGATTCATCTTGTTTTTCTGTCCTAGATGCATTTAACAAAGACTCACACTCTGGCCGCTTTGTATTAGATCAACTCTTGGACAGGATGGCTGAAGAATCTTCCCCTCATCATGTCGCTAGCTCATCATCTCTGGGCATTCAGCTAAGTTCTCAACCAAGGCAGGACAGAATTCAAACTGAGGAAGATTCTGTTCAAAAGGTAATGCCTAGCCCTACTGAATTCTTTAGTAAACTTAACCACCCGGCTAACAACCCTTCTTTTCCCAAAGGATGATATCAAGCCGACTGCCAGTTACTCTTTCACAGTTGAAGAGTACATCAATGAGGAAGGTAAAGAAGCTACCTCTCAGCAAAGGTTATCAGCAGAAAACCAAGCTCGGCTAAGGGAAACAGCTCTCCTGCTGGCCAAGGATATAAACATTTTGGTCCAAGATGCAGATCAGATCAGGGACCTGGTTGAACTCATTGACCAAGAAATCCCTCCAACTCTCAGGATTCCCTTAGAATCTGTAACTTATCTTGATGACCATCTTGGTAAGGTCAGGAGGGCAAACAAGAACATAGCCTCTAGAGCCGCTCCGCAAAGTAACAATCGATGAAGAAGCAACAAGCCGTAGAGCCGCATTCTCGGATTCAGTGTTTGCTAAACAATCCTTGTCAACCCCGGAGCCTGAACCGAAAGCTATGGAGGGGGAAAAGGCCAAGCTTAAAGCTCAATTAACTCAGCTGAATGCGAAAATCCAGTCCCACAAGGATAAAATTGCCAATTTACCGAACTCCATAGATGCAGCCAAAACAAAAATAGCATCTGTCATCAAAGAGCACCAAATGACCAAAACAAAGCTAACCAAGATCCAAAGCTCAAGATGATGACAAGAAGGTGCTAGACGAAAGTCGGCCGAATCGGGGCCCCGAAGCCATAGATGCAATTAAATCATTCCCGGGGCGAGTAAAGTATTAGCCTTGTAACATATTCATATGTAACATACTATATTTTTGAGCAGTTGCATTTCTTGTTATGTTTCGGCCTTTTATCTCTGTCTGATTGATAACATAGCCGAATGCCTTCAGCTTCCCGATTAGGAGAATAGCCGATTCCTTTCAAACGTCGGTTTTTTGATTTAGCCGAATCTGGCCCAGTCCGGTAACGGCCCAAAGGGAGTAAACCCTACTACGTCGCTTGGGATGCTGTTGACACCTGTTTGCGTCAACTTTTACTAGGGCTTTTTACCCGATGGACAACAAGATAACACACTAGTCTAGGGCTTTATCTGACAAATTCCACGAGTTTTGCATATTCTGTAATTTCCAGGGTGATTTCCAGAAAAGCTAAAAAAGAGGGATTCTAACGCAAAATAACCACAAAACTTATCCGCCACGAAGGACATCACGGGAAGACTCGGGAAGACTCCGGAAGACACTAGAAGGAGCGAGGGGGCCGAGGTCGCCCGGGTGGGGCCGCCCGGCCCCACCATGGCGCCGGCGGCGCCCCTGTTAGGGTTTGGCTCCCCCGGAATGTTCCTCCACCGCCTCAAGGATGCATCTCGGCCCTACGTTACGTCGGTTTGATCCTGCGGCGCCGCGCGCATCCCACCGGACTATAAATATGAGGGTAGACCCCCGGAAAGAGCCAATTCATTATTCATCAAGGTCTCAAGCCATCAAGCATCAAGAGCCTTCAAGTTCATCAAGAGCCTTCTAGTTCATAGGATTAGCTAGCTAGATTAGAAGTAGAGGAGATCTAGTTCTTCATCGGATCTGGAGCCCCCCGGCGTCCGGGGCCGCGAGAGTTCGGTAATAGATCTAGTTCTTAATTACTTTATTGTATTAATTATTCAGATTAGGGAGACTTTACTCTAAATATATTCTTATGTTCTTAATTGCAATAGTCATTGTTTACTTTGATTATATGTCTAGTTTAGTTACTTGATCTTATTGAATTCATGTAATTGCTCGTATAGCGTTTATCCATATGTACAATGGGTAGATGATAGGCGATATGTAGACGTGGTGTCTAGATGTTTTGTTTATCTGCGAAAGTGCACCCCGATATACCGGGGACGTGTGGTAGTCTGCGTAGGTGACAGCTACGTTAGTTTCTCTGTAGTCCACCCCCGTATGTAGGACTAGCATGGGGCACGGTCGCGAAGGAGGTGACTTAGGTCTTAATACCCTCATTAGTTGATGCCTCTTTACATGCAATGATGATTTAGGGTTGATTTAGCAATGATTACTAGATGTAGTTGCACTAATTAGAGTTATTCAATTGACGTAGTTATAGACCTATCTCCGTAGTTTATCCAATGGCTAGCTATGATTATGACTAGTAAGATGCTCGATGATTATCTTTAATTATGATATTTGACGATTATGCTATCACCCGCATTTATCTTTATTTATCTTGTGACCTCTGCTTTTATTATAAGTAGAGTATACGACTTAGGTAGTATGGTTTATCATGTCCACATAGTTTCGCATCAATATGACAATAATAGTTTATTACATAGCTTTCCCGAGGTATAATTATAAATCGACAACCCGGAGACTTCCCTAGGTAAAATGCTACAACGGTATAATTATCTATCCGCTTGCGTAACCCATTAGTTTACATTTATATCTTATTCATATATTTTATCTGCCTAGTCACAATAGTACAATATAAATCTATGTTAATTTCCTAGCAATATAATTGGGGATGACAACCTACTTCATGTTTAGGAATGTTAGTAATTCAAGAGTGACTAGTTGCTAATGACAAGTAATTATATACCAACCATTTCTGGGGGTCATTGCTAGGAGTAGGGTTTATCTACGCTTTTTAGTAGTGACGTTAGAAATGCCAACAAGCATTTTTGGCGCCGTTCTTGGGAAGGCACAATAAACTTAGAACATATTGATGACCTATATACACATGGATAAAGTCATATTACCAATCGATCTCTAACTCTATCGGGTACACCCTTCATTGTTATCATTTTCTTATCTTATGCGGGGTGATGAATGAATGGTTTTTCTCTTCCAAAGAACTTTCTTGACGATCTAGAGAAACTCCTTAGAAGGAAAAGGCTTGCGAGAAATAAGGGAGAAATTCGAGTCACCATCAAGAACACCCTTTCTTTGCTCAAGCTAACTCTTCGGGAGGAGCCAGCTCCAACACCGGAAGAAGAATTCAAGAAGAAGTAGAAGAACAAGTAGAAGAGTATTTAGGTGAAAACCTAGCTCCCGTGTTTGAAGACATGGCCGAGAAGTCACTTTGAGAGTTCTCTCAGCCCCAACAACAAAGAAACATCCGGATTTGGACCAGCCGATCAACACCGGGGAGAATGGATTCGAGCTCAAGCCTGCTCTCATCACCATGGTT
This sequence comes from Chrysopogon serrulatus, assembly GCA_015844335.1. Lineage (NCBI taxonomy): Eukaryota > Viridiplantae > Streptophyta > Magnoliopsida > Poales > Poaceae > Chrysopogon > Chrysopogon serrulatus. Next base: position 21,745 of record JADLZL010004857.1, on the reverse strand, counting down.
CAAGCCAGACCAATTCGTGGAAAAGGACATGAAGATGCAAGTGCACACTTACAACACTTTCTAGAAATCTGCGGCACCTTCACTATCGAGGAGTATCAAAAGATGCTATCTTACTCCATCTTTTCCCGTTCTCATTATTGGGGAAAGCCAAGCGGTGGTTCTACATCAACAAAGATAAGCACACTACATGGGACCTATGCTCGACCGCTTTCCCGGCAAAATTCTTTCCCTACAGCCAAGACCAATGCTCTGCGTGGGAAGATTTCAAGTTTCCAACAACAACATGATGAATCATTCAACCGAAGCATGGGAAAGATTCGAGAACTATATTGAAGACCTGTCCTCATCATGGGATAGAGGAGTGGCTATTAATGCAGAACTTTCTATCACGGGCTTATCTCTAGCACCCGTGAGTCTATTGATGCCGCAATTTGGGGAGCTTTCTGTCACTAAAGCTCGGCGATACTAAAACACTTCTCGAGAAGATGGCCTCAAACTCAACATGCAATGAAGAACGTACTCAACCTCGCAAGAAGGGAGGAGGAATCCATCATCTCAAGGAAGCCGACATGGTCCTTTGCTAAGCTAGACCTCATCATGAAAAAGCTCGATATCGAGAAGAAGGAAGTCATGCACGTCAATGATTCCCATATGACATGTGAAGAATGTGGAGACTATGGGCACTTTCGGTTTGTCGGTTGCCCTACACTTTGCAAGAGGATGTGAACTTCATCAACAATAACACCTACGATCGTCCTCAGCAAAATCAAGGGAGGAATCAACAACCTCGATAAGGTAATTACCAAGGTAACAACCAAGGTAACAACTTTAATAATTATAACCTTCCGCCTTTGAGAGAATTAGTTACTAGTCAATCCAAACTACTAGATCAAATGACTAGGAAGCTAACATCAAATGATAAAACTTTGGAAAACATACATGCTAGAATGGATACTTTTGCTTCGCCATAAAGAATCAGCATAGCTTTAATAAAATGTTAGAATCACAATTAGCTCGGTTAGGCATTCTTTGTTCCTCCCACTAGAGAAAGGCAAGATTCGAGGCCAACCGAAAGATTTAGAAACGCTAACCTTGTTGATATTCATAATGCAACCCAATATCATATTGAGCTGCGGATGTACGATTGGATTGACCACTCTCTACCGAGAGAAGATGGGAGACCCTGGAAAACCTGTTATTCCTATCTCCATAGGATGCCACAGTTTTCCGGAGGGCTATCTGTGACTTCGGCGCAAGTGTCAACATCATGCCCAAGGTAATTTATGAGAAAATATTAAATGATCCCCCTTTGTACACAAACATGCGCTTGCGACTTGCGAGATCGTCCATTTGCTACCCCGAGGGAGTACTAGAAGAAGTTGTTATTAGAGTGGGGCGGTCATATGTCCCAGTTGACTTCGTGGTCATGGAGACGAGGAGTAGATGAGAAGGCACCCATCATTTTAGGCCGACCATTCCTATGCACAACAAAAGCCATCATCTATGCGGAGTTCGCCAAGATCGTCCTGTCCATCAAAGACAAGAAGGAGAGATTCACATTCAAGAACCGCATCCCGAAAAGCTCCCGCAGCCCCGAAGTAATTTCAGCAACAAGAAGAGCAAGAACAGCAACCAATGCCAAAGAAGAAGAACAATAGAAACAACAGAAGATGGAGGAGGACCAAGCATGCACACGAGGAGACAACTCAACTAATCACTTTGCTCTCAACACGTAAAACGATCACAGGCTACCCAAGCCATTTCCAATCAAGAGAGGTGATCCAGGTGTCCTAATCATTGAATGCACTATCAAAGACACCACCTTTCCTCACACCGTCTGCGACACTTGGATCGGTACGCAACGTAATGTCAAAGCGGGTATATGATGAATTATTTAATTTACCTTTATACCCAACATGTATTCAGTTGCGGATGGTGGACCAATCACTAAGGTTCCCCTGAAGGAGTAGTCAAGGATGTCATGGTTAGAATTCAAGGACAATATATACCGCAGATTTTCTAGTCCTTGACATGCGAGGGAGACGATGATTCCCCGATCCTCTTGGGAAGACCGTTCCTCTACATCTGCTAACGCCAACATCTACATTGGGTCCTGACAAATCCACTTCAACCTACCTCTCCGGAAAGGTACGCTGTCAATTTAGAACATTAAATAACCATGAGCGGGCCGTAAAAGCAACGCAACGCGGAGAAGACGCCAAAGCACACCGTCGCCGCTCGGCCTCACTTGTGGATGGGAAGACTTTCTGGCAAGATCGTGAAATATGAAGATCGCTTCCCGCAGCAAGAAGAGAACAAACAAGCACCCCGCTGAGTAGTTTGGGCGAAAGAAGGCGAAAGGATGAACCGGATCGCCAAGGAAGAAAAGGAGGAGATCTTAGCACGATTAGAAGCGTGGGAGAAGGAAAACAAAGATGAAGAGCAAGAGTTAGAAGAGAAAGAAGCAAAAGAGACCGAAACAAGATGGAAGGAGGCACACGACGCATCACCGCAAGATGGGGAGTTGGTGAGGTTACCTCGGGCGATGAACCCACCGAGTAAGTGCTCACTCTGTCTAAGTCCTCGTCGATAGACTTTAAATTCCGTACCCTAGCCATAAGGTCGAATGGTAGCTATCCCATTAAATGCATTAGTAAACTCAATATATTTAGTAGCATTATCTGTTCATATATTAAAAATAATAAAAATATTTATTGCATTATTCATGGCATCATAAAGCCCCATGTGGATACCCTATGGCATTTTCGAAGGAATACCCACTGTGGTGGCATAAAAATAGAAATAACAAAAAAAAAAAATATATATAGCATTTATATTTAATTCTTGCATCTTAAAAAAATGGAATCCTGCTTAAATTAGACAACATAAAAATAACTCATAAAGGTGATCAATTACTCTTTGGTGACCGCTAACCCATTATTCAATTCGAGCCTCGAGTTTTTGGTTTCTTGTGGAGTATTTATGCGGGAACAACATTATAGCAAGGAGGGACTATCGGTGGTGACCACCGGGTTCGCTATTAGCTGGTCCGCTCTAAAAGGAATCTACACCGGATATTGCGATCATCAAGCTTGGGGAGGAGCATCCCCTAGTTATCGATGACTACACCTAAGCGATTTTTGAGTCTACTTTATATAATCATAAAATACCAAAAATATGTGGGCACATGAAGGTCCACAAGGTCATAGAGTCTTTTTGTTAGGAGTTTAATTTAAAACTATAAAAAGATATATAACTAAAAAAACCAAATAAATATTTAGTTCTATATTTATTAGAGTATAATTAGTCCAGGCTAGAGCTATTAAAATCGATGAACACTAAAATTGTTTTGGATGTGATGAATAGTTGCTCTATTATAATGCTTACTAAAGTACCTACTTGCCAAACTTAAAATCTCCTTGGTTCTAAGCATTATTGTTTTAATTGGAGAATTTATTCTGAACCATTAATTGTGGAGGTATAAGCTTGCGCTAAGTCTAGGTAGTTGATTGATATGATTCATAAAGGTTGAGTCTGCTATTTATCTTCTTCCTAGCATTACTAAGTTTTGGAGATTTTATTTTTAAAAAATATAAGAAAATACATGATGAGCTCTCATATGACAAATGTGAATTCTTACCAAAGCCAAATTAATATCTTAGAGGATAGGAAAACCCTTTCACATCTAAGTTTTTACTTGCTTTGCATTGAGTTCAGTCAACCTTGTGTTGTATACCTTATGAGAGTCTTGTCATGCTTTTAAAACCAAGAATCATTTGCACACTCCAGTCACATATGCATTATTCCTACTTCAAGGAGTAATTGCAATCATTCACCATACTTTCATACATATTTATTATAAAATGTTCACCTCCTACACTTTGGGAGAGGGCGTAGAAATATACACACACCCTATAGGAATAACCCCCTGTCTTTAATGCTCTAAGTCCCGATTATATCTCTCGATTCATTTATTGTATTCAAAGGATACATGTGGCTATGCAAAATGAAGAAAAGAAAGCAAGGAAAAAAAAGAAGAAAAAAAAAAGAAAAAAAAAAAGGGAGTAAAAGATGGACAAGTGTCCCAAATAAAAAAAACAATGGGTACTAGATGCCCGCCTCCCTGAATAAAAAAAGAAATAATAAAGATAGCCCATGTCTTTCCCCGAGAAAGATTTTAAAAGAGAGTCATTCCCAAAAAGAGCAAAAGTAGAAATAGGAGTTAGCCATAAATAACACATATGCACCCATCCACCATATTCCGTACACATGCACATCTTGGTTTGATTGTATGCCTCGATTCTCTGTGGATCCACTAGTTGACTTTACAATACATGTTTTGCAAGTATGCCTATCCTTGTTAATGCCAATCCTATAAGCTCCACTATATATACCTTTAGCTATAGGGGGCATAACAACATTAACGCCTCAAGAGAGAACCACAAATACCACATACATTGAGAGACTTGAGGGTGTCATACAATTAAACTCGAGTTTTATTCTGAAAAACCTATCAAAAACTTCAGAATGTTAGTATTGCAAAGAATTTGAGACATAGCACTTAGCTTAATTGTTCTATCTTTCGATTTGCTCAAGACTTATGCAAAAAGCTGTGAAACCCCATATTACAGGTGAAATGAGTAAGTTTAAAGATTAGAGCATATATTGTTTGATCCGAAGGAAATTTTTGTTTGAAAGCATGTGTACCGGAAAGTATAATGATATTGTAGCAACTCCCGATCCAAATACAATTATCAACTAGACTTGGTGTGTTTGCCAAGGGACTGGCAAAAGGTAAAGCTTGGGGGTATTGTTGACACCTGTTAGCGTCAACTTTTACTAGGGCTTTTTACCCGATGGAGAACAAGATAACACACTAGTCTAGGGCTTTATCCGACAAATTCCACGAGTTTTGCATATTCTCGTAATTTCGGGGTGATTTCGAAAAAGCTAAAAAAAGAGGGATTCTAACGCAAAATAACCACAAAACTTATCCGCCACGAAGGACATCACGGGAGGACTCGGGAAGACTCCGAGAAGACACCGGAAGGAGCGAGGGGGGCGAGGCCGCCGCCAGTGGGGCCGGCCGGCCCCACCATGGCGCCGGCGGCGCCTGTTAGGGTTTGGCTCCCCCTTCTGGAATGTTCCTCCACCGCCTCCAAGGATGCATCTCGGCCCTACGTTACGTCGGTTTGATCCTGCGGCGCACGCGCATCCCACCGGACTATAAATATGAGGGTAGACCCCCCCTAGAAAGAGCCAATTCATTATTCATCAAGGTCTCAAGCCATCAAGCATCAAGAGCCTTCAAGTTCATCAAGAGCCTTCTAGTTCATAGGATTAGCTAGCTAGATTAGAAGTAGAGGAGATCTAGTTCTTCATCGGATCTGGAGCCCCTGGCATCTGGCTGGAGCGCGAGAGTTCGGTAATAGATCTAGTTCTTAATTACTTTATTGTATTCATTATTCAGATTAGGGAGACTTTACTCTAAATATATTCTTATGTTCTTAATTGCAATAGTCATTGTTTACTTTGATTATATGTCTAGTTTAGTTACTTCGATCTTATTGAATTCATGTAATTGCTCGTATAGCGTTTATCCATATGTACAATGGGTAGATGATAGGCGATATGTAGACATGGTGTCTAGATGTTTTGTTTATCTGCGAGTGCACCTTGATATGCCGGGACGTGTGGTAGTCTGCGTAGGTGACAGCTACGTTAGTTCCTCTCAGTAGTCCACCCCCCGTATGTAGGACTAGCATGGGCACGGTCGCGAAGGAGGTGACTTAGGTCTTAATACCCTCATTAGTTGATGCCTCTTTACATGCAATGATGATTTAGGGTTGATTTAGCAGTGATTACTAGATGTAGTTGCACTAATTAGAGTTATTCAATTGCCGTAGTTATAGACCTATCTCCGTAGTTTATCCAATGGCTAGCTATGATTATGACTAGTAAGATGCTCGATGATTATCTTTAATTATGATATTTGATGATTATGCTATCACCCGCATTTATCTTTATTTATCTTGTGACCTCTGCCTTGTTATAAGTAGAGTATACGACTTAGGTAGTATCGTTTATCATGTCCACATAGTTTCGCATCAATATGACAATAATAGTTTATTACATAGCTTTCCCAGAGGGTATAATTATAAATCGACAACCCGAGACTTCCCTAGGTAAAATGCTACAACGGTATAATTATTATCCGTCCGCTTGCGTAACCCATTAGTTTACATTTATATCTTATTCATATATTTTATCTGCCTAGTCACAATAGTACAATATAAATCTATGTTAATTTCCTAGCAATATAATTGGGGATGACAACCTACTTCATGTTTAGGAATGTTAGTAATTCAAGAGTGACTAGTTGCTAATGACAAGTAATTATATACCAACCATTTAAGGGGTCATTGCTAGGAGTAGGGTTTATCTACGCTTTTTTAGTAGTGACGTTAGAAATGCCAACAGATGCCCCGAGGTTTTACGCAACGATCCCCACCTCGGCTTATAAATAAAGCCTTTCTCGGCCTTCACCGTTATCTCCAATCAAGCGCCTTCATCGCCGTCTCTTCACCTCTCTGTTCGGATCAACCCGAGAGAGCCATCTAGTTTCCGAGGCGTCAATGGCGAGCGGCGATGACCGTGGCAAGCGCCCTGCCGAGGGAGAGGCGTAAGGCCCGAGCGCCGCGCCGTCAACGCCATGGGTGAGAATCAACTGGTTGCCTCCTTGCGGTTTTCTCTCTCTTCATCTTCCCCGAGCTCGATTCATTACGCTTACTCGGGGCGAGGGTCATCACCGGGTCGGTACCACCTTCTTCCCCCAATGGTGGTGACTCAGCCGGGCACCTTGGATCAGCCGGTCCCTGTCTCCGGTTCCTCCAGTTCGTCGAGCTCTTCTGAGTCCGACAACTCATATAACACCAACCCTTGGGGTCCGGCGGAATCAGAGGGAGAGGACCCTCTGTACATTCACGAGGAGGCGCTCAGGTTTCGCAAGGAGAGGGACAAGGCCCGGAACGAGCTAGGCGATGTCTCCAAGCAGTTCGGCATTGCGCAAGTCGAATGGGAGGATCAGCGCAAGCAGCTTTGCGACGCCATCACCGGTTCGGCATCCTTGCACGGATCTCTTCCTTTTCAATCTTCTTCATGTACTGACTTGTCTTCCTTGTCCAGCACTCTCTGCGGACAATGAGCGTCTGAAGGCGGCGGCGAATAAGGTGGCCGACAAGGTGAACGCCCAGGGGGAGACTGTCGAGGCGCGCCTGGACGCTGTGGACGGCCATGTTGATCAGGCCATCATCCAAGGTGTGCACCTTGGTGTGTCTCTTGGTTTGGCGGCGATGACCTCCCGGACCGGCGAGGACTACTCCTTCCAGGCCATCGGATTCGCTGGCGGCCCTCCTCATGAGATTGAGGATATCAATGAGCGTCTGGAGCACTATGAAGATCATGCTGCTACTCTCGCTGAATCTACCAATCCTCAATCTGTTCTTAATAAGTTATTCCAAGAGTAGTTTGTAATTAGGGATTGAATGTGAATAATGAAATTATCTCCTGGAGATGTGCTTGTTCATGACTCCTGTGTTGAATACCGAATAGACGCCTTCAAGATTTTTACGAATCAAAACAACTCTAAATGATGTTTCCCGAATGCAAAGTGGCGTCACTTTAGTCGATTAGATCTTAGTCTTGCGTTGCAACCGACGTGACGTACCACTTCAGTATTGTCATTCGACGCTTCACCTTTCTCTTCTTTCGATAAACCAACCAAATGAAATGCGAAGTCAATTTCAGACCATTCGGCTAAACATAAATATTTTTTGGACTAAAGGCGATATGAACTATATCGGCAATTTCAAATTTTAGAGGATTTTTTAAACTAAAGGCGATGTTCCTCCATTGGCTATATTTGATTTCAAACTCCTTTTATGAACCAACTTCAACACTAGGATAATATTTCTTAAGAAATCTTCCATTGATAGCTCTGGTAAACTCTTCTCCGAATAGAGTTTTCAAAATATACGCATTGCCAGGTACACATCTTACCACCCGAAAAGGTCCTTCCCAATTCGGAGACCACTTGCCGAATGTTCTGTCTTTCGTTCCAACCGGCAATATAGTCTTCCAAACCAAATCACCTTCTGTGAATTGCTTTACTCTGACTTTCTTATTGTAGTACTTGGCAACGCGTATCTTGTTTTTCTCAATATTTTCCAATGCCTTGAGACGAATTAAATGTAAATCTTCTAATTCATCTATCATCAAATTCGTGTAATCTTCCTTTTCCAAATCTTTTTGCAATGTAACTCGTCTCGAACTTGATTGCAACTCCCATGGTAAAACGGCATGATGCCCATAAACCAACTCATAGGGAGATGTTTGAGTTGAACCATGACAAGCCATTTGGTAAGCTCACAATGCCTCATTAAGAACCAAATGCCACCTTCTTGGCTTTTCATCAATTTTCTTCTGGATGATCTTAATCATAATCTTATTTGATGCTTCTGCCTGGCCATTGGCTTGTGCATAATAAGGAGAAGAATTATACAACTTGATTCCCATGTCTTCGGCAAAGTCACAAAACTCCGAAGAAGTAAACTGAGTCCCTTGATCAGTCGTTATAGTTTGAGGGATCCCAAACCTATAAATTATATGTTCTTCAATAAAACTGATCATATTTTCTGACGTGACCTTCTTCAAAGGAATAGCCTCAACCCACTTGGTAAAATAATCCGTGGCCAAGAGCACAAACTTATGCCCTTTGCTCAAAGGAGGATGAATTTGACCAATTAAATCTATACCCCATCCTCTAAATGGCCAAGGTTTGATTATTGGGTTCATAGCAGATGCTGGAGCCTTTTGAATATTACCGAATTTTTGACAATTATGACATCCCTTATAATATTCAAAGCAATCTTCCAAAGATGGTTGGCCAAAAATAACCAGACTCTCCTAATTATCCACTTCATTCGGTAAGGCGATTGATGTGCACCACACAGTCCTTCATGCACTTCATACATCACCTTTCGGCCTCTTCTTGATTCAAGCATTTAAGCAATACTCCATCTATAGATTTATAATATAATTGATCAAGAAGCACGAACTTAAGGGCTTTGTACCTGAGCTTTCGGAAAACTTTCTGTGATGGATTCCCTAGGTAATCGGCTATTTCGCACCTCCAATCATCAACCACTTGATCGGCATCTGGAGCACCTTCGTCTATAGTGAGAACTTCTTGATTTTCACGATATCCGAAGCGCTTTGAGCTAGCTTATTTGCTTCTTCATTGTGCCCCCTAGGGATATGATGTAAAGTCACCGTTCGAAAGCTTTTCAAAAGTTCCCGGATTCTTCATAATACTCCCTTAATATATCATTCTTGCACTCATATTGGCCGATCAACTGGTTAATCACCCGCTTCGAGAATCTCCAAAGATTTCGACAGCCCACGACTTTTACCTCTATAAGAAGCCGAAGCCCTCTAAGCAATGCTTCACACTCTGCTTGATTATTAGTAACATAAAATTCAATGGGAATAGCGTATTCAAAGGTTACTCCCTGTGGAGAAATCAAGAGAATACCAGCACCACCACCTTTGCTGTAGGATGAACCGTTGAAGAATAAAGCCCAGGGCACAATGCTTATCATCTCAATAGAAAGATCACGATATTCATATTTCAAATCAAACTCTGATAAAGCAAAAATCCACTTGCCAATCCTTCCATTCAAAATTGGCATCGATAGCATATGCTTTATTACATCAAAACTAGAAACTACCACGCATTCGGCATTTAACAAGTAGTGCCGAAATTTGGTACATGAGTAATACACCCACGAGCAAAGTTTCTCTGTAGCCGAATATCTTGTCTCTGGATCCAATAGCTTTCGGCTAAGATAAGCTATTACTCTCTCCTTTCCTTCAAACTCTTGCATGAGGGCCGATCCTATTGTTAGACCATCGGCCGCCACGTATAACTTGAAAGGCTTGTCAAGTTGTTGAGGTACCAGCACTGGTGGCGCCTTCATGTATTCTTTGATTTCATCAAAAGCCTTTTGTTGTACGTCACCCCATACGAATTCTTGATCTTTCTTGAGCTTTAAAAGTGGAGAGAAAGGCAAGACTCTTTCTGATAGATTGGATATAAATCTTCTCACAAAATTAATCTTGCCAAGCAGTGATTGTAATTCCGTGAGATTAGTTGGAGGGACAACTTTATCTATCGCTTCCATGCTCTTTTTCCCGACTTCAATCCCTCCTTTATGAACAAGAAATCCCAAAAACTCACCAGCCGAGACTCCGAAAGCACACTTATTTGGATTCATTTTCAAACCATGCCTTCTAGTACACTCCAGAGTCTTCCTCAAATCGGCTAAATGCCCTTTATGGTTTCTAGACTTGACCACCACGTCATCAATATAAATCTCCATGACTTTGCCGATCAACTCATGGAAGATGTAATTCATAGCTCGTTGATAAGTTGCACCAGCATTCTTTAACCCGAATGTCATGACAATCCATTCAAATAAACCAATATGACCAGGGCATCTGAAGGCTGTCTTTGAGATATCTTCTATTGCCATGAAAATATGGTTATAACCAGCATTTCCATCCATAAAGCTAATGACTTCATATCTAGCCGCTGCGTCTACCAACAAATCAGCAACTGGCATTGGGTATCCATCCATCGGAGTAGCTTTATTAAGATTTCTGAAGTCTATGCATACCTTCATCTTCCCATTCTTTTTTTGTATACGGGAACTATATTTGAGATCCACTCGCATACCTGCATCGCCGAATGAAATTTGCTTCCAACAATCTTTCAATCTCCTTCTTCACATCGGCCAATACCTCTTTATAAATTTTTCGTGGAGGTTGTTTGTAGGGGCGATATCCGGGCTTAATAGGTAATCGATGTTCAACAATAGAGCGATCCAATCCGGGCATCTCTCAGATAATCTCAAGCAAAACAATCTTTAAACTCTTTTAGAAGATCTATCAATTGTAATCTATATTCGGATCCAAGTTTGCGCTAATGTACATCGGCCTTCACCTAGTATCATCACCAACGTTTATCTCTTCCAACTTGTTGGCCGACATAAAAAACCGCGTCCCTTTCCTTTGTTACCATCGATTGGATTACCCATTAAAAATTACTGTGAGAGTCGATTGCTTGGATCAATTTGTTGATCTCTGTTGAAGACATTCACAGGACCTTCTCCCCACACTTTGACGGAGAAACAATCAATGCCATCATATTCCCAATAAGCGGGCTCCGAAGCAGCAACACTTACGGAATCATCAGCATGAACAACTTCAATGTCATCTCCAACCCATCGAATAAGAACTTGGTGCATGGTCGAAGGAATGCAACAATTGGCATGAATCCGCCTCTTCCTAAAAGCGGATCAGATGCCCCTTGCCATTAATGACAAAGAAGGTAGTGATCAAAGTCTTTGACCCAATCATCAACTCAACATGTACAGCTCCACGGGTATCGGAAGGATTACCAAAAAAGTCTCTAAGAATCATGTCGGTTTTTAACAAGTCCTCGGCGGTCATCCCAAGTTTCCTGAAGGTAGCATATGGCATAATATTGATAGCAGCTCCTCCATCAACAAACATTTTAGTCGAGGCTTGCCATTGACGTATCCTTTCGAATAAAGTGGCTTCAAATGACGATATTTGGGCGGGTTTGTCGAAAACCGCTTTCTTTAAGCGTTAAGACAAGCCGGGCCATCAAATCTTGAAACTCACTTTCATCAAAATCGGAGTATACTTCTTCTTGGACATCTTGGTTTTCAGGAGCTATGAACTCTGATGGAAGAAAAAAAGCCATGCATGCATCACCTGAGGGACCATGCCCATCTGGTTTCTTTTTAGGGCGCCATGTCCGCTTCTCCCCAACAGCTGCTTGTTTTTGCTCCTCATTCCTCAAACGTTGAACCCTTCTCTTTTGGCTCTTTCTCAATCCTGGAGGGCACCACTGTCCTCTCTGCCACACGTATTCATGGGGACTTTCCTCTCCATTGTATCCTTTATAATGAGTCCAACGTTGGTCTGCAAACCTCTTCCTTTGCCGATTCTCAAAATCAGTATATATTTTTTTAAGCGCCCGATCGTCCTCAAAAAACTGTGTTCCAAGTCTTTCATGGACCGGACGGTTGACCCGAGATTGCTGTACCCAAAATATTGATCACCGTGCATTCGGGGCAATTGTTTCTAGCAAGCAACTTCAAGCCTTCATTCCAGCAATGTTTAAAGAATGAACACCTCCAATGAGACTGCTCCATCTCCCTCATGTGTTCTTCTTGTTCTCTATGGTACACCCCTTCTTCGTATCTCCGGTGTTCTTCTATAAACCTTTGCTCTTCATAATACTCCCTCTCTTGCTTTGCCTTTGCCACTTGTTCAAAGCAGGATACGTGATGTAACCCTAGGTTTAGAGGTTTCACCTCTTTCAGTTCGGCTATTCTTGAACCGAACCTTTTGCTTCACTCCTCACCGGTGATTTGCTGATCGGGATCGACAAGATGCCGTTCTTTTTTGCTCTGTCGGGTTTAACACCTTCACCTTGCCTTTACCTTTAGGATCATCTACGTAAACCATATTTACAGAGAAGGAAATCATATTTTGAGGAAAAGGCTGACCATCAATCTTCATTTTACCATCGAACTTCAAATGCCCTTCTTGGATAGCCTTCTGAATCCGCACTCTGAACACTCGGCAATCATTGATAGAATGAGAGTTGGTGTTATGGTAGCCGCAGTACTTCTTGTCTTTCACTCCTTCAGGATGTAGCATAGGATGTCCCTCCGGCGGTTTGATGCGTCCTTCTCTCACCAACAGATCAAAGAGCTTATCTGACTTGGGGACATCAAAATCATAAGTTCCCTTTTGTTGCCTCAACCAGCGCTGGCTAACTTGAGTAGGCTCTTTTGCCCAGGTCAGTTCAGCCGTAGCTATCTCGTCATCGTCATCGTATTCAGCTGCTTCTTCCAGAAAACTTTGATACATTTCACTAGTAATATTACCCTTTTGAAAGCGGTTATCTCTCTTGAACCCTTGGGCTTGATTACTCATAGCTGCCAATCGTTGTGAAAGTTGACCAAGGTCATCAAACTCCATGCCGAATAGCTTCTTTCTGACGTTCGGCTTTGCATGCACTATATAGCCATCCCTGGCAACTGATCATCTGGTAAATTCAGAGAATAGCAAAGGTTCTTGGTTTCTCTAAACCTGCGAAGATACTCCTGTGGTATTTCATTAGCTCTCTGCCTCAAACTCATGAGGTCTACCAGTTTCTTCTCATTAGTGCCAGTGAAGAAGTACGCATGAAACTTCTGCTCTAGCTCTACCCATGTACCAATGGAATGGGCTGGCAAGGAGGTAAACCATGTGAAAGCTGGCCCTGTGAGAGATAAAGGTAAATATCGAATTCTCCAAGCTTCGTCTGTGGAGGCCTCCCCAAGCTGCATCAAATAACGACTGATATGCTCCAAAGTGCTAGTATCATCTTGACCAGAAAACTTAGTCAAATCCGTTGGAGGTTTGACCCTTGGAGGAAGTGCCACTCTATTATACCATTCTGGATAAGGAGACTTGTATGAATAAGATTGATTTTTTGGCTTTAGGCCGAACTGATTTTGCATCATATCAGCCATCCTATGCATAATAAGATCAACATCTGAATTCGGAGTTCCTCGTGTTTGCCTTCCAAAAGGTATACCTGATGTACTCTTGTATCCTGGATTTGGCAAAGCATCCAAAGCAGTATAATCAGTAAATTCCTGATATCCATCTCCATACATATTCCTCTGCAACCTATTTGATGCTGGAGACACTTTGAAAGCTGATGGGGGTACGTCTCCCGTTGTACCAAATGTCACCTGGCCATAAGTAGGAGGCTGTTGTCTCTCATGGGGTGTGTTTCACCTTTATTTGAGCCAGATGCTCCATCATCTCCAGCAGGCTTTTCTTGATACTTTGGTACATTGAAAAGTGTTGGCCCGCGGATTGGGCCAATATTTTCTTCAAAATACTTATCGGCCGTTGGACCGAAAGTGTTGACCATGATTTGCCCGAAAGGTGTTCAGAAAAAGTCGTATGGTGATTTGTCATAGTTTCTCCCATAGCTTTGTAGACCAACTCTGACATCTTCTGAGCAACCTCTTCTTCAGTAAAATCAGATTGATGTGGAAGAAGAACCCTTGGCAACGATTGCTTCTGGATCACCTTGTTGCTCTTATTTTTGGCAAAGGACATCAAGCACTTCTGTTGAAATTGCTCACATGCTTGCCGCACCAATTCTCTCAAATTCTCCGGCAACTCATCCATGGTCACATCCAGAACGTGATCGTTGTTGATTTCAGGCGTCTTGAACGATGGGGTCCCACTGGGCGTGCCAAAAAGTGTGTTGACACAAAATGTGGCCTTGATGTGCCGCACACACGACAAGCCGAGAAAGCGTGGCTTCAATCGGTGCCCGGCGGTTTGAAGATCTGAACGTGCCGGTCGGTTTGACCTGGCCCGACAAGGGACAAAAGATTGTTAAATACATAATCGGAACATGTCGGGTGAGACCGCATAGTTTAGATATATACGCCCTCGAAGCCACTTACGATGACACACGGCTATAGGAGTCATGCGCCAATCATGCACATGATTCATTCAGCTAATTTAAAGGCAAAACACATAAAGCATTGATTACCGAGTGCGCATGCATGAGAAGACATGTTTGAGCAAGTTAAAAATAATCATGAGTTGAAAGCGTAACCAAGCTCGGCAGTCCTGCCGACTCGGGGTCCATGAAGTAGGAACAAACAAGCTATTACGAGTAAACTCATTAAGAACTTGTATCCGCCGCACGACACTCAATCCCATCAAGATTCAGACGCTTCTAACGTGTTAGAACCCGCAACATGTAACAATCTAGATTGATCTTATTCGGCTACATAAGCATATGATCTATTTATCACGATGACATGAGAATGAATACACCAAAGAGCAAATAGATCTAAAAGAAAATAGAGAGCCAAAACTAACCAATCTAGATTGGGCAAAAAGTGTTACAAATAAATAAAACATGCAACACGTGATAACTTAATGAATCTATTAGATCTTGCCAAATCTAATAGAGCTGATAACTATCCTGATTCGCTATGCTATCAAGCGGATGCCTGCCGCACGGCCATCTAGTCGAGATAAACAAAGCATAAGCAAAGACTTCCCCGATCGTCAAAGCGGGCGCTGCCGCCGCGGCCATCCGGTCGAGACAAGCAAGACTACTTGCATCAATATCTAAATCCACCGCATGATACTAGACATGATAGCAAGGTTGCCGGTACTTACGGAGGTCGACATATCGATGGCTCCTCTCGAAGAACTCGACGACACGACAAAGGACTCAAAAACTTGGCACGGGGCCGGTTGTATTGATTTGATTGTGTATATCCTTTACAATGGTCGAGGGCTTATATTTATACCCCGGACATAACATGAATCCTAAGAGATTACCATTACACAATATATTAAAGGTAACTCAAAAGTATGGCGACTCTCAGCTCTAATCCTCTTCGGAGTCCTCGATTATCACGTTCCTTGCCTTCTATTCGGCTTTCTGCTCGCCACCTTTTACTTCCCGAACGGAGTCACCTCCTCCAAGGATAGCCGACCGCACGAATGCTTGCCGAATCGCCCAGAGTCAGCCGACCGCATGTAAACTTGCCGAATTGCCCAGGGTCAGCCGAATGGATGCTTGCCGAATGTTCCCGAACACTTGCCTCTTGCGAGTCTACCACGCACTGGCCCACCTGTCATCCTTTCGGCCTTTACCAAAATCCAGTGTTAACACTGTGTCTCTACTCCTAGTAAGGCGAAAGTGGAATCGTCCACCCCACTTCGGCCTGCCTTCCGCCGGTGTATTCCAAGACTTCGGCGTTTCCCGCTCTCTGTTTTTGAAATCCTCCGCCGCAAACCTGCCTTCAACGTTGGCCCTCGACTCCCCGCCACGACCTGCTGCCTCCCTCCCATGCCGCACAACTCTTGCTTCGCCCGCGCCGGTGAAGCCAGCTGCCGAGGAAGAGAAAAAAAAGCGGTCGCGTGGCGCTGGTGAAGCCCGCCACTCGCCCCGACCATCGCGCCACCGCCCGGACGCATCACCGGCCGCTTCGCCGCTCAGCCTCGGGGCACGAATCTCGGTCGGAACGCTAGGCGTAGCCCGTCCCGTTCGCCCGGGAGCTCTAGGGGCGGCCGGCGCGGGAGCGGCCACAGCCCGTCGAGGAGCAGCAGCAAGAAGGGCGCGCAGGGCAGAGGAGGCCTCGCACATCCTGCTCGCCCCCTCACGCTCTGCAACTGCTGCTTCGTCGCGACGGACCCCAACTTCTAGCCCTCGCTCGCTGCTGCCACCAGGTGCCTCTTCCGTTCCTGCTGTGTGAAATAGAGTGCCCAAGGCTAACTTGTAAGCTAATTAATTGGCTATTTGTAGTATTCCGATCTGATCTAATTACATGTGTCAATGTGTTTACATGTATTATGCCTGCTAATTTGGATCCCTTACAAATATTATCATCATGTGCACACCCATGTCCTTTACTGGATCTGCAACTGCAGTTCGGTGTGCTTTGCACTGAATGTTCCTCCCTTCTGCTCTTCATTCTCCCCACCTTGGTGGCATTTGGTGTTCCTCCCTCCTGTTCTTCATCCTCCCCACCTTGGTGGCATTTTGATTGGCACTGCAAATGGGGTCAGGAAATGTGGTTTTGTGGCATGGGTGCAACTACTTATGTTGAAATATGCCTTCACAATTGTGTGTTGATAAAATAACTTGCATAGTTCTCATTTTCTATGTCTTGATAAGATTAGAATTCCTCTCGGCCATTTTATTATGCAGAGTTGAACCTTAGAACATTGAAAATTTAGTCAAAGTTCTGGGGATGCTTAACTGCTTAAACAAGGAGACTAAAACACTACCAGTTCTCCGACAGCATTTTAAACAGAGAGAATGCGCAAGGACAATGAGAACTTACTTTGTTGCATCAGAAGAGTGAAGTTATAATAATTTATATCTGGATAATTATGACTTGACGTCTGTCTCATTGGCAGCTGAATAAATTACAGCTCAATTATAGTACTAAAAATAAGAAGCATAACCAAACAGCAAAATCATTTCTATTCACATCTATGTTCTGGCTCTGCTTCTTCAACTGAAGATAGAACTAGGCATGATCAGTTGATTGTTTCCTGCTTAATTCTCTGGTTGAAAAGCTATTCATTTGAACAGAGGCTGCATTGTCTTATCACATGTATTCAGGCATTTTTAGATAGCAATTTATCTCTTGCTTCACTCGAGCTCTCTTGAAAAGCATCAATAGTAATTTTATGACTACTGATATGGTGGTGTATCCCATATAGCACAAGCTAGACTATCGGCCCTGTATTTGTAAAGGTCAGTCATGTTACCTACTTTTGTTTAGCTTGCTCACTTACTACCTATATGTCATAATATTTTCTCATTTTAGAATTTAATGTCTTAACATATGCTATTTTGTAGCTGATAGTATTTTGTATTATTGCAATGGTTACGAAACTTGTTGCTGATGTGCTGTCCCAGCTAGATCTAAATACTGGAGATTCATTCCAAAAAGTTGCAATCTGCAAGAACTAATGTCTCAGATGAATTCAGGAATTCAAAGGTTGGTTGTATAGTTATTTCCCGATATCACCCTTGTCATACAGTTGGTTGTATAGTTATTTCCTCTTGTCAAAAGAAAAAGAAGTGGATTCATCAAGAAATATATTTGCTCATGTAGGTTGGTCTGCCTCCTGATAGAGAACATTGTATACATTGACTCAGAAGGACTGGATGGAAAGGCAAGGCAGCATTTTACTATTGGCTTTTGGCTCCCTGGGAAATGTGTTTTCTTAGTAGAGTTATCAATTTGACAATATCAGAAGCTGCAACACCTTAGGTTGATTCAAGCATTCAGGCAGCAGTAAGTAGAATAATATTAGTGCATGTCTTCTATCTTCTCATTTAGTTTGGTCTGTGTTGACTACCCAAGAAATCTGAAGTCAAGTTTGGCCTGTAAAGAATAACAAACCTGGTTCATATTTGTTCCCATATTCCTTCTTGACTTTAAGAAACCTGGTATCTAGGCCCTTGAGAGGTGGCGCCCCCCCCCCCCCCCTCCCCGCCTCCTATTTGTTTATCTCTGTCCATGTGTGCATCATGGTTTTTAGGTCATCTGCATTGCATATTTGAGAGCGGGGTTTGTATTTACTTGTGTACTGTGTGGCCTATAGTCGAATTCTTTAACCAACATGACTTTGATTTTACCATCAGAATTCCTTTTTAGTGAAAGTGGGTATCATAGGGAAAATCCTATATGCTTGATCTTGAAGACTGTTTGAAAACCACTAGGATCCACAATAGCCTATGGGCAGTAGAACATTATTTGTTTATACACAGCGGCTCTGCTCGGATGCCCTTTTTAGGAGAAGATGCATCCGTGGCTGCTTGATTACTACAATTCCTACTGAGGGGTGCTGCTGGTGCAGCAAGCACTTCTGATCAGGCAAAGTGTTCTTTCCTGAGATATAATGGAGAAATTAGAATTTTGGAGGTTTCAATCACTCGCATTCTTTGCTTCCTGTCAGACTACCAACACTAGGGAACAGTCATAGGGCTTCACCTTCTATTGCTTTGTGGTACCTCCTTATTTTCTTAGTGCAATTAACTTTTGATCTGAGAAGCTTCAGGGTGATGATTGATGCCTATTGTGCTGCTGGGAGATTTGAAGATGCAATTGCAGTGTTTAAAAAAATGTGGGAATTGTTGGTTAACTACTATTCTTATTTAGGATTGGCGTTTCCAGCTGTTAAGGGACTTGACATTGAGTGGTGCAAGGTGAGCTATGTGCCATTCAGATGAGTAACAGTGTTGTTGTGTCACTGCAGGTCATGCTTGTTCTTTGATGACAGGCATGATCACACGGATGACTCCTATCAGCCATCGCCCTCCTAGAGGAGTTCCCTGTTGCAGGAAGTGAGAGGTTGAGTTTCAGGTCATGGCCCCTACTACAGCTCTTCTTGCCGTTGCAGCTCATCCTTGGAGGTATGTGTGTCTGCATCCATCAAACATTGAGTAAATTGATTGAGATACACTTCATAACTGGATGTTGTACTATTTTTGAGGATTAGATGCCTAGATATAGATAGCCCTGGGCTTGTTTTGCAGAATGAAGTGTTGTATTCCAGCAGGTGGAGATTCGAACGATGTGACAGTGCTCTAGAAGGATAGAATGCTCGGAGTGCTCAGGGTTAGATGACTCTTTTGCTATCAGAGTTTGTTGGTTCCCTTCTGCAGAAAATTAGAAAAAGCGAACGATGGTGGTGTAAAATATTCTGCAAAGCATCTAAATGTGTATTGTAATGTGTAAAACAACATGCAACAATCACGGTTCCATCCTTTAAATTACGGATCATGGTCTTCTCAGAGAAATGCCTTATGTTAAATTACTGTTTGAATGTGTGGTTTTGCATTGGACGATTCTAATCTCTGTGGTTGAAAAAGAGAAAGTTCACTACAAGTCGTTTGTCAGATCTTGAACATAAACCAAACCGCAGGACATATCAGAACTATGGTGTTGATCAATAGATTGAAAAGAACTATGACAGAACATAAAATGATATTTGAGTTGATTCTTTGATAGATCACCGGAATACATAAATCCCTTACACTTGATTGTAGTCATGAATTGGCTGGCCAATTTTCTGCAAGTGTGTGTTTTCTGTATATAATGGCGATAAGGCAAAAAGAAGAGACTGTTCTGATTATTTGTTTGTTGATTTCAACCCACTGTTTTTTCTTCTCTTATTGTGTTGAAAATTTTTGAGGTTTTTAACCTGCTTTTTACTGAGTTGAAAAATTTAAACCTCCTGTAGCAACGCACGGGCATCTGCTAGTCTACACAAGAATCTAAGATAAAGATGGGATGTAGCAGGTAAACGATAGAGAAGAGAAGATACGTGATTCAATAATGCAAAAATCTATTGTAAATTAATCATCCATTAAAAATGCAAGTAGAGAGAAACCATGGACTTCTGTTGATTGAGTTTGGGCTGGGCTGAGCCAACAGGCCAGCTGACTGAAGGTTCCTTTTGACGATCCAAGCTGATATATACAGTGACATGCAGCCCCGGCCTACCTAATATATACTCCCTCCGTTCAAGAAACAATGTTGTTTTGACTTTTTAGAAACTATGTTTGACCGTTTGTCTTATTTAAAAAAATTATATATATTATAAAATAAATAAATTATTATTAAAATATTTCTAATGATAAAATAAATCATAACAACATAAATAATATTTATAAATTTTTTTAAATAAGACGAATGGTCAAACACGATATGATATCCGAAAGTCTAAAACGACACTTTTTTTAGAACGGAGGGAGTATAGCGACATACATCCAGATCTAGTCCTTGCCCTGGCCACACGTGGTATTGCATATATGTATTTTTCTCTCACAACAAATCGGTTAAAAATCAACCATTTTAACTTATCAGCCGAGTTAAAAGTCCAACAGAGGCACACAGTCGCATGTAGGAAGAAAATCTTGGCATGCAGCACACACAGGGCAGGGGGCCGGGCCGGCGGGGACCAGAGGCGCCATGGCCAGACGACGACAGAGCTCAGAGGCCGGCGGCCATCTGGCCATGCCATGGCATGAGATGACACTTGAGACATCGGGCTAGCGGCCACAGCACAGCAGCACACACACGTGACCACTTGAAGATCCATCTCGCCAGTCGCATGCTGCATATATCGGCGCCAATCACACAGTGCCATTTTACGTGTCCGTGCATGCACGCTAGCTGCTGCGCTCCAGCAGGCCCAGGTGCTTCGCATTTACTATCTGCAGCAATGGATCGATCCAGCATTATTGGTGAACTGCATGCATGCATGTGGACTCGTCTAGGATCGTCGCAGCATGCAATGCAACTGCTAGGAAAAATAATAGAGCCATGCATCCATGAAATTTTTTTACTCGTTATATTTCTCTACTCATCTGCTGGATCACTACAGTCTGCACCTACTTATGTTTGAAATATTAGGCAATTTCCAGATTAATTCCATAAAATAAATCATGATGAACTGAACAACTAGATTAAGCAGGTTAAACAAACTTGCATGATACAAACTCATATCATAGATCATAGTATGATTCAAAATCATATAACATATCAAACATAGTATGATCATAGCAATAGGTGTAAACACAACCAGCACACCAGATAGATTGAACATATTGGACAATATGGACAATAAGATTAGATCACGGGAATAATACCTGCTGTTCGTAGAGGACAGCGTGATGGAAAGATTCCCAGCGTGATGGAAAGATTCCCGAAGGCGAAGTCAAGATCCTCCAAGTCGTTGTCTATCTTTAATCAGCGGCGGTGGGAGAGCTCGAAGAAGCTGACGATGAAGACGACGTCGAGACGTAGCGCCTCCTGTCCTCGATGGTAGACGAGCCGTGATGAAAATCGGGAGCAGTCGCGCGAAGAGCGCTTCCCAAAAACCTTATTCGTCTTCTCCCGGTGCGGGATCGCAAAGACGATGGTTCCGGAGACCTGCTCACCCGGTCGCTAGTGCACGCGAACGATCGGGTTGGAGACTTCGGCGGCGGGCGCGAAAGAGCGAGAAGAGGAAAATATTGATTTACTACTTT
>JADLZL010004856.1:0-27881 GCA_015844335.1 Chrysopogon serrulatus | reverse complement strand
TATTCTTCTACACTTTTAGCACCTTGTCTCAATTGTTGCATCTTATTTAACATATCACGTGCATAATAAGAAGGAACAAATCTAGCCCTCATGACTCGTTTCAATGCATCCCAAGTTTGAGGTATGTTATTAGGATTCTTCTTACCATGTTCTATCCACCAAACGTAAGCGAAATCAGTGAACTCACTAGTAGCGGCCCTAACACGAGTGTCCTCGGAAAATTATGACATGCATACTTTTGATCAACAGCAATCTCCCAAGTAATGTATGCATCGGGTCGTACTTACCATCAAAAGGAGGGATTTTAAATTTAATCTTCTTGAAAGCATCATTATTATTGTATACATCACGTCGGGCGGTGGCCACCCATACCTCTACGGTTTGTGACGTGGCGGCGTCGATCATGAGTATCTCCATCATCATATTCAGTATCAGCCGTGTAATCATCATCATATTTATTGTCCTCTTGATCTTTCTCCTTGGTTTCTTCTGTTTGCTTCTCTTTATGCATTGCGTGGAAATCATCAAAACGCTTGAGAAGAGCAGCAAGACTCTTGTCCACACCAGCATGATGCTTCCAAACTTGTGAGCTTGGTGTTGGTGGCGATCTGCGTGGTCTCCAATTGACCAAGCTTGTCATTCGTCACCTGCAAGTCTGATTCAAGTCCTTCCGTGTGCAGCTTCACCTTCCTTTGAAAATATTGTATGATGCCCTTAGTGCGAGGTGATTGTGGCATTTGGTTATTGTCTTCTGATCCTGACATGGTTCAACAAAAACACGGGGAAACAAGAAAATAGGGGAAGAACTAAATGCCCTACAACTAATAGGGCGTGGCTGCAGCAAGGCACTCTCTATCAACCTGTTTAACAAGTTCTTACCAATCCTTACCTAGCTCAGCAGGAGGGATCAGGGACCACAAGTGTGCGAAGAATGGAATGAAGTGTATCGGCGCCCATGACAACAAGACCTGTCAAGTCTGTAGAATATGTGGAGCTATAGGAGGGTTGAAACAAGGAACGAACTAGCACCACGTTAGTTATAAAAGCAAGCTGAACAAACATTCAACGGTGGTACTTGTGCTGGTCCTAGCCTAGACCGTGCTAGAGACGCAAGCCTGGACACAAACGAAGTCACAATACAATCAGAAAAAGACACGTAACAGCAAGGAATCACACCCCCTCTTTTCCTCAACTCTTCTTTTCTCTTTTTTTTTCTTTTTCTTTTCTATTTTTTTCTTTTCTTTTTGCTTTGCACAACTAAAACAAATCTGAATATTCACAATCAGATTTCAAAAGAAGGAACTTACAATATATTTCTCTTTCTTTTCAGGGGTGACAAGAATGCAATTAGCAACTCAGATTTTTCTTTGTGTGAACAAAACTTGATTGATAATAGCGAGGATGGATATGGTGCAATGAAGATGGATATGGTAGTAATGTTTGCAACGGAGATGTATATGGTGGTGGTGAAGGCAGCAGTGATGTAAATGAGTGATAGTGACCAAAATGTGACAAGAACTTCGAAACTCTAAAGGACTAAAACTAAAACCAGCACTTGACACGGCCATCAAGCAAACGCAAAACTCAACAAGCCCTAACTAAGCAAATACGAGCCACAAAGACAAAGGTTTTATAGGATTATGGAAAAACTAATCTACTATATCTTTTGGCTTTTTCCGGACTATAGGAAATTAAAAACAAATGAAGGATTAGAAGTCTCTCACCGAAGAACCTTGCTCGATTACCAACTGATGTGAACCCGTTAGGGTTTTGCCCGATCTTTCGATGAGAGGCGTGGGATAACTCGATTGGTGAATGGAGATGACGTTCACGGCTCGACTCTACAGCCTTCCAAGACTGCGCCTTAGCAACCGATACACCACCCCAATGGCTGTCACGATCTTGTGGAGCGCAACACCCGGCCACTAGGGCACTTTCGTCCCCGCAAGCAATCGAAGAACCAGCAAGAACAAGTAGAACAAGCACTAAATTACTAAATATAAATGAAGGTTTTAAACTCAATCTCCAATGAAGTGGGGTTCCGAAGACAAGAAGACGGGCGGTTGATCCAAAGACGCGCGCTTACAAGCAAGTAGCGAAGGCTAAACTTGATCTAAACAAAACCCGAGTGTTCTGGCGGCGCCAGGGGGTATATGACGTGGGAAGGGACGACCACAAGGTGTTTGGGTCGTGCTCCAACCCTAGGACACGTCCCTAATGGACCCTAAGAAGATACACAGCCCATCGGGCTAAAATAAGGTGACGCAAAGACCTGACAGAAAAAACTGGTCGGCGTTATTTTGATCATTGCCGCTGACTACGAGAAGATATGGATATGGGACTGGATCTATATGAAAGTAGACTTGATAAGCTTTCCAACAAGTATTAGAACGTCCCAATTGGACTCCATATGAAGCCATGGTGACCCGCACAAATTGGGGCTGTTCTGCGTCCGAATCCAATTCCAAAACGTGTTGGATTTGGACTCTTTCTTTCCTTAGGCTAGAAGTGACGTGGTAGCCTGATTGAGGACGTTGAGGATACTTGGTCTTGGCTCCCAATCATCTTTGTTAAGGTTCCATGCTTCCCATATGCAATCATCCCTTGACAAGTTGGCATTGCCGCACAATCTGAATGCAGCCGATGTAAAGCCTTCCCTTGTTGATCTTTTCCGTTTCCATGTTGGTCTTCTCCCTCATTCCCCGAGCAAAACAAGAGTGCGCGTGTCTCCAAGATCTAAACAAGATGGACAAGAGCTCAAGAGGGAACTCACTTGATGATTAAGTTGACGAGCACGAGCACGAGTAAGAGGACCAGCAATAGGTACTGGTGTCGGTGGGGATGCACTGTTGTTGTTGATGTCCTCATCATTAGGGGAAAGAGCACACAACCCTAACTGAGCCTTCCCTCTAGGGGTGGTTCAGTCAGAGAGCGTGCCAGGACCACCAGCCACACTTGCCCAGTAGGGGGGATGTTTTCATGATTAGGGGAAAGTGCATACAACCCTAACTGAGCCTTTCCTCTAGGGGTGGTTCAGTCAGAGAGCGTGCCAGGACCACCAGCCACACTTGCCCACTTGGGGGGATGTTTTCATAGTTAGGGAAAAGTGCATACACCCTAACTGAGCCTTCCCTCTAGGGGTGGTTCAGTCGGAGAGTGTTCCAGGACCACCAGCCATACTTGCCCTCTAGGGGGATGTTTTCATAACTAGGGAAAGTGCATACAACCCTAACTGAGCCTTTCCTCTAGAGTTAGTTCAGTCATAGAGCATACCATGTCCACCAGCCACACTTACCATCTAGGGGGATGTTTTCATAGTTAGGGGAAAGAGCATACAACCCTAACTCGAGCCTTCCCTCTAGGGGTGTTTCATACGGAGAGCGTGCCGGGGCCACCCACCACACTTGCCCACTAGGGGGGATCTTTTTTTATAGTTAGGGGAAAGTGCATACAACCCTAACCGAGCCTTTCCCTCTAGGGTTAGGACTAGTCGGAGAGGATGCCAGGACCACCCTAGGACACACTTGACATCTAGGGGGATGTTTTCATAGTTAGGGGAAAGTGCATACAACCCTAACTCGAGCCTTCCCTCTAGGGGTGGTTCAGTCGGGAGGCGTTCCAGGACCCCTAGCCACACTTGCCCACTAGGGGGGATGTTTTCATAGTTAGGGGAAAGTGCATACAACCCTAACTGAGCCTTCCCTCTTGGGGTGGTTCGGTCGGGAGGCGTGCCGGGACCCCCACCCACTTTTGCCATCTAGGGGGATGTTTTCATGTTTAGGGGAAAGTTTATACAACCCTAACCGAGCCTTCCCTCTAGGTGTGGTCCAGGTCGGAGAGCGTGCTAGGACCACTAGCCACACTTGCCCACTAGGGGGGATGTTTTCATAGTTAGGGGAAAGTGCATATAACCCTAACTGAGCCTTCCCTCTAGGGGTGGTTCATCGGGAGGCGTGCCAAGACCACCCGGCCACACTTGCCCACTAGGGGGGATGTTTTCATGTTTAGGGGAAAGTGCATACAACCCTAACTGAGCCTTTCCTCTAGGGGTGGTTCATTCGGAGAGCGTGCAAAGACCACCAGCCACACTTGCCCACTTGCCCACTAGGGGGGATGTTTTCATGTTTAGGGGAAAGTGCATATAACCCTAACGAGCCTTCCCTCTAGGGGTGGTTCGGTCGGAGAGCGTGCCAGGACCACCACCACACATGCCATCTAGGGGGATGTTTTTCATAATTAGGGGAAAGTGCATACAACCCAAACCGAGCCTTCCCTCTAGGGGTGGTTCCGTCGGAGAGCGTGCTAGGACCACCGGCCACACTTGCCCACTAGTGGGGATGTTTTTTATTGTTAGGGGAAAGTGCATACAACCCTAACTCCGAGCCTTCCCTATAGGGGTGGTTCAGTCGGAGAGCATGCCGGGACCACCAGCCACACTTGCCCACTAGGGGGGATGTTTTCATAGTTTAGGGGAAAGTGCATACAACCCTAATCGAGCCTTCCCTCTACTAGGGTGGTTCAGTCGAGAGCGTGTCGGGACCACCAGCCACACTTGCCCACTAGGGGGATGTTTTCATAGTTAGGGGAAAGTGCATACAACCCTAACCGAGCCTTCCCTCTAGGGGTGGTTCGGTCGGAGAGTTTTCCAGACCACCACCACACTTGCCCTCTAGGGGGGGATGTTTTCATAGTTAGGGGAAAGTGCATACAACCCTAATCGAGCCTTTCCTCTAGAGTTGGTTCAATCGGAGAGCATGCCATGTCCACTAGCCACACTTGCCATCTAGGGGGATGTTTTCATAGTTAGGGGAAAGAGCATAAACCCTAACCGAGCCTTCCCTCTAGGGGTGGTTCAATCGGAGAGCGTGCCGGGGCCACCACCCACACTTGCCCACTAGGGGGGATGTTTTTATAGTTAGGGGAAAGTGCATACAACCCTAATCGAGCGTTTCCTCTAGACTTAGTTCGGTCGGAGAGCATGCCAGGACCACCCCGACACATTTGACATCTAGGGGGATGTTTTCATAGTTAGGGGAAGTGCATACAACCCTAACTGAGCCTTCCCTCTAGGGGTGGTTCAGTCGGAGAGCGTTCCAGGACCCCCAGCCACACTTGCCCACTAGGAAGGGATGTTTTCATAGTTAGGGGAAAGTGCATACAACACTAACTGAGCCTTCCCTCTAGGGGTGGTTCAGTCGGAGAGCGTTCCAGGACCACCAGCCACTCTTGCCATCTAGGGGGATGTTTTCATAGTTAGGGGAAAGTTTATACAACCCTAACTGAGCCCTTCCCTCTCGGGGGTGGTCCGGTCGGGAGAGCGTGCCGGGACCACTAGCCACACTTGCCCACTAGGGGGATGTTTTCATAGTTAGGGGAAAGAGCATACAACCCTAACTGAGCCTTCCCTCTAGGGGTGGTTTAGTCGGAGAGCGTGCCAGGACCACCAGCCACACTTGCCCACTAGGGGGGATGTTTTCATAGTTAGGGGAAAGTGCATATAACCCTAACTGAGCCTTCCCTCTAGGGCTGGTTCAGTTGGAGGGCGTGCTAGGACCACCAGCCACACTTGCCATCTAGGGGGAATGTTTTCATAATTAGGGGAAAGTGCATACAACCAAAACTGAGCCTTCCCTCTAGGGGTGGTTCAGTCGGAGTGTGTGCTAGGACCACCAGCCGCACTTGCCCACTAGTGGGGATGTTTTCATTGTTAGGGGAAAGTGCATACAACCCTAACTGAGCCTTCCCTCTAGGGGTGGTCGAGTCGGAGAGCGTGCCAGGACCACCAGCCACACTTGCCCACTAGGAGGGATGTTTTCATGTTTAGGGGAAAGTGCATACAACCCTAACTGAGCCTTCCCTCTAGGGGTGGTTCGGTCGGAGAGGCGTGTCGGGACCACCGGCCACTTTGCCCACTTGGGGGGATGTTTTCATAGTTAGGGGAAAGTGCATACAACCCTAACTGAGCCTTCCCTCTAGGGGTGGTTCAGTCGAAGAGTTTTCCAGGACCACCAGCCACACTTGCCCTCTAGGGGGGATGTTTTCATAGTTAGGGGGAAAGTGCATACAACCCTAAGCGAGCCCTTTCCTCTAGGGTTGGTTCGGTCGAGAGAGCATGCCATGTCCACCAGCCACACTTGCCATCTAGGGGGGATGTTTTCATAGTTAGGGGAAAGAGCATACAACCCTAACTGAGCCTTCCCTCTAGGGGTGGTTCAGTCGGAGAGCGTGCCAGGGCCACCAGCCACACTTGCCCACTAGGGGGGATGTTTTCATGTTTAGGGGAAAGTGCATACAACCCTAACTGAGCCTTTCCTCTAGGGGTGGTTCATTCGGAGAGCGTGCAAAGACCACCAGCCAAACTTGCCAACTAGGGGGATGTTTTCAAAGTTAGGGGAAGTGCATACAACCCTAACTGAGCCTTCCCTCTAGGGGTGGTTCAGTCGGGAGGCGTGCCGGGACCACCAGCCACACTTGCCCACTAGGAGGGATGTTTTCATGTTTAGGGGAAATTGCATACAACCCTAACTGAGCCTTCCCTCCTCGGCAATCTTAGCACCACACTGGTTCAGTCCCAATCGCCTAAAAGACTAATGGGGGAGGGTGGTGCCCTTTTAGACCACCTCCTCCCACCACACTTGCCCACTTGGGGGGATGTTTTCATAGTTAGGGGAAAAGTGCATACAACCCTAAAATTCCCTCTAGGGGTGGTTCCATGTCGGGGGGGGGGATGCTAGGACCACCATCTTAGGTCACACTTGCCCACTAGGGGGATGTTTTTATAGTTAGGGGAAAGTGCATACAACCCTAACTGCCTTTCCTCTAGAGACTAGTTCGGTCCACAGGCATGCCATGTCCACCAGGCCACACTTGCCATCTAGGGGGGGATGTTTTCATAGTTAGGGGAAAGAGCATACAACCCTAAGCGAGCCTTCCCCTCTAGGGGTGGTTCGGTCGGAGAGCGTGTCGGGACCACCACACTTGCCCACTAGGGGGGGATGTTTTCATGTTTAGGGGAAAGTGCATACAACCCGAACTAAGCCTTTCCTCTAGGGGTGGTTCAGGTCGGAGAGAGCGTTCCAGGACCACCAGCCACTCTTGCCATCTAGGGGATGTTTTCATAGTTAGGGGAAAGTTTATACAACCCTAATCTTAGAATCCTCTAGGGGTGGTAAAGTCGGAGAGCGTGCCAGGACTACTAGCCACACTTGCCCACTAGGGGGATGTTTTCATAGTTAGGGGAAAGAGCATACAACCCTAAGCGAGCCTTCCCTCTAGGGGTGGTTCAGTCGCCGGAGACCGTGCTAGGACCACCACCACACTTGCCCACTAGGGGGGATGTTTTTATAGTTAGGGGAAAGTGCATACAACCCTAACTCGAGCCTTTCCTATAGACATAGTTCAGTCGGAGAGCATGCCAGGACCACCAGCCACACTTGACATCTAGGGGGGAATGTTTTCATAGTTAGGGGAAAGTGCATACAACCCTAACCGAGCCTTCCCTCTAGGGGTGGTTCGGTCGGAGAGGCGTTCCAGGGACCACCAGGCCACACTTGCCCACTAGGGGGATGTTTTCATAGTTAGGGGAAAGTGCATACAACACTAACGAGCCTTCCCTCTAGGGGTGGTTCAGTCGGAGAGCATGCCAGGACCACCGGCCACACTTGCCCACTAGGGGGGGATGTTTTCATGTTTAGGGGAAAGTGCATACAACCCAAAGCGAGCCTTCCCTCTAGGGGTGGTTCAGTCGGGGAGTGTGCTAGGACCACCAGGCCACACTTGCCCACTAGTGGGGATGTTTTCATTGTTAGGGGAAAGTGCATACAACCCTAAGCGAGCCTTCCCTCTAGGGGTGGTGGTCGGTCGGGAGGCGTGCCGGGACCACCAGCCACACTTGCCCACTAGGAGGGATGTTTTCATGTTTAGGGGAAAGTGCATACAACCCTAACCGAGCCTTCCCTCTACGGGTGGTTCGGTCGGAGCGTGCCGGGACCACCCGGCCACACTTGCCCACTTGGGGGATGTTTTCATAGTTAGGGGAAAGTGCATACACCCCTAACTGAGCCTTCCCTCTAGGGTTGGTTCGGTCGGAGAGTGTTCCACCACCGGCCACACTTGCCCTCTAGGGGGGATGTTTTTCATAGCTAGGGAAAGTGCATACAACCCTAACTGAGCCTTTCCTCTAGACTTAGTTCAGTCGGAGAGCATGCCATGTCCACCCGCCCACACTTGCCATCTAGGGGGATGTTTTCATAGTTAGGGGAAAGAGCATACAACCCTAACGAGCCTTCCCTCTAGGGGTGGTTCGGTCGGGAGGCGTGCCGGGGCCACCAGCCACACTTGCCCACTAGGGGAGATGTTTTTATAGTTAGGGGAAAGTGCATACAACCCTAACTGAGCATTTCCTCTAGACTTAGTTCAGTCGGAGAGCATGCCAGGACCACCAGACACACTTGACATCTAGGGGGATGTTTTCATAGTTACGGGAAGTGCATACAACCCTAACTGAGCCTTCCCTCTAGGGGTGGTTCAGTCGGAGAGCGTTCCAGGACCCCTAGCCACACTTGCCCACTAGGAGGGGATGTTTTCATAGTTAGGGGAAAGTGCATACAACACGAACTAAGCCTTCCCTCTAGGGGTGGTTCGGTCGGAGAGCGTTCCCAGACCACCGGCCACTCTTGCCATCTAGGGGGATGTTTTCATAGTTAGGGGAAAGTTTATACAACCCTATCTGAGACCTCCCTCTCGGGGTGGTCCAGTCGGAGAGCGTGCCAGGACCACTAGCCACACTTGCCCACTAGGGGGGATATTTTAATAGTTAGGGGAAAGAGCATACAACCCTAACTGAGCCTTCCCTCTAGGGGTGGTTCAGTCGGAGAGCGTGCCAGTACCACCAGCCACACTTGCCCACTAGGGGGGATGTTTTCATGTTTAGG
Source organism: Chrysopogon serrulatus (assembly GCA_015844335.1). Lineage (NCBI taxonomy): Eukaryota > Viridiplantae > Streptophyta > Magnoliopsida > Poales > Poaceae > Chrysopogon > Chrysopogon serrulatus. The sequence goes on along the minus strand of JADLZL010004856.1, from coordinate 18,948 downwards.
GGAAAGTGCAAACAACCCTAACTGAGCCTTTCCTCTAGGGGTGGTTCATTCGGAGAGCGTGCAAAGACCACCAGCCAAACTTGCCAACTAGGGGGATGTTTTCATAGTTAGGGGAAGTGCACACAACCCTAACTGAGCCTTCCCTCTAGGGGTGGTCGAGTCGGAGAGCGTGCCAGGACCACCAGCCACACTTGTCCACTAGGAGGGATGTTTTCATGTTTAGGGGAAAGTGCATACAACCCTAACTGAGCCTTCCCTGTAGGGGTGGTTCAGTCAGAGAGCGTGCCAGGACCACCAGCCACACTTGCCCACTTGGGTGGATGTTTTTATAGTTAGGGGAAAGTGCATACAACCCTAACTGAGCCTTCCCTCTAGGTGTGGTCCAGTCGGAGAGCGTGCTAGGACCACCAGCCACACTTGCCCACAAGGGGGATGTTTTCATAGTTAGGGGAAAGTGCATACAACCCTAACTGAGCCTTCCCTCTCGGGGGGGTTCAGTCGGAGGGCGTGCCCGGACCACCAGCCACACTTGCCATCTAGGGGGGATGTTTTCATAATTAGGGGAAAGTGCATACAACCCAAACTGAGCCTTCCCTCTAGGGGTGGTTCAGTCGGGGAGTGTGCTAGGACCACCAGCCACACTTGCCCACTAGAGGGGATGTTTTTATAGTTAGGGGAAAGTGCATACAACCCTAACTGAGCCTTTCCTATAGACATAGTTCAGTCGGAGAGCATGCCAGGACCACCAGCCACACTTGACATCTAGGGGGGAATGTTTTCATAGTTAGGGGAAGTGCATACAACCCTAACTGAGCCTTCCCTCTAGGGGTGGTTCAGTCGGAGAGCGTTCCAGGACCACCAGCCACACTTGCCCACTAGGAGGGGATGTTTTCATAGTTAGGGGAAAGTGCATACAACACTAACTGAGCCTTCCCTCTAGGGGTGGTTCAGTCGGAGAGCATGCCAGGACCACCAGCCACACTTGCCCACTAGGGGGGATGTTTTCATGTTTAGGGGAAAGTGCATACAACCCAAACTGAGCCTTCCCTCTAGGGGTGGTTCAGTCGGGGAGTGTGCTAGGACCACCAGCCACACTTGCCCACTAGTGGGGATGTTTTCATTGTTAGGGGAAAGTGCATACAACCCTAACTGAGCCTTCCCTCTAGGGGTGGTCGAGTCGGAGAGCGTGTCAGGACCACCAGCCACACTTGCCCACTAGGAGGGATGTTTTCATGTTTAGGGGAAAGTGCATACAACCCTAACTGAGCCTTCCCTCTGCGGGTGGATCAGTCAGAGAGCGTGCCAGGACCACCAGCCACACTTGCCCACTTGGGGGGATGTTTTCATAGTTAGGGGAAAGTGCATACACCCTAACTGAGCCTTCCCTCTAGGGGTGGTTCAGTCGGAGAGTGTTCCAGGACCACCAGCCACACTTGCCCTCTAGGGGGATGTTTTCATAGCTAGGGAAAGTGCATACAACCCTAACTGAGCCTTTCCTCTAGAGTTAGTTCAGTCAGAGAGCATGCCATGTCCACCAGCCACACTTGCCATCTAGGGGGGATGTTTTCATAGTTAGGGGAAAGAGCATACAACCCTAACTGAGCCTTCCCTCTAGGGGTGGTTCAGTCGGAGAGCGCACCAGGGCCACCAGCCACACTTGCCCACTAGGGGGGATGTTTTTATAGTTAGGGGAAAGTGCATAGAACCCTAACTGAGCCTTTCCTCTAGACTTAGTTCAGTCGGAGAGCATGCCAGGACCACCAGACACACTTGACATCTAGGGGGATGTTTTCATAGTTAGGGGAAGTGCATACAACCCTAACTGAGCCTTCCCTCTAGGGGTGGTTCAGTCGGAGAGCGTTCCAGGACCCCCAGCCACACTTGCCCACTAGGAGGGGATGTTTTCATAGTTAGGGGAAAGTGCATACAACACGAACTAAGCCTTCCCTCTAGGGGTGGTTCAGTCGGAGAGCGTTCCAGGACCACCAGCCACTCTTGCCATCTAGGGGGATGTTTTCATAGTTAGGGGAAAGTTTATACAACCCTAACTGAGACCTCCCTCTCGGGGTGGTCCAGTCGGAGAGCGTGCCAGGACCACTAGCCACACTTGCCCACTCGGGGGGATATTTTAATAGTTAGGGGAAAGAGCATACAACCCTAACTGAGCCTTCCCTCTAGGGGTGGTTCAGTCAGAGAGCGTGCCAGTACCACCAGCCACACTTGCCCACTAGGGGGGATGTTTTCATGTTTAGGGGAAAGTGCATACAACCCTAACTGAGCCTTTCCTCTAGGGGTGGTTCATTCGAAGAGCGTGCAAAGACCACCAGCCAAACTTGCCAACTAGGGGGATGTTTTCAAAGTTAGGGGAAGTGCATACAACCCTAACTGAGCCTTCCCTCTAGTGGTGGTCGAGTCGGAGAGCGTGCCAGGACCACCAGCCACACTTGCCCACTAGGAGGGATGTTTTCATGTTTAGGGGAAAGTGTAAACAACCCTAACTGAGCCTTCCCTCTACGGGTGGTTCAGTCAGAGAGCGTGCCAGGACCACCAGCCACACTTGCCCACTAGAGGGGATGTTTTTATAGTTAGGGGAAAGTGCATACAACCCTAATTGAGCCTTTCCTATAGACTTAGTTCAGTCGGAGAGCATGCCAGGACCACCAGCCACACTTGACATCTAGGGGGGAATGTTTTCATAGTTAGGGGAAGTGCATACAACCCTAACTGAGCCTTCCCTCTAGGGGTGGTTCAGTCGGAGAGTGTTCCAGGACCACCAGCCACACTTGCCCTCTAGGGGGATGTTTTCATAGCTAGGGAAAGTGCATACAACCCTAACTGAGCCTTTCCTCTAGAGTTAGTTCAGTCGGAAGAGCATGCCATGTCCACCAGCCACACTTGCCATCTAGGGGGGATGTTTTCATAGTTAGGGGAAAGAGCATACAACCCTAATCGAGCCTTCCCTCTAGGGGTGGTTCAGTCGGAGAGCGCACCAGGGGCCACCGGCCACACTTGCCCACTAGGGGGATGTTTTTATAGTTAGGGGAAAGTGCATAGAACCCTAATCGAGCCTTTCCTCTAGACTTAGTTCGGTCGGAGAGCATGCCAGGACCACCGCACACACTTGACATCTAGGGGATGTTTTCATAGTTAGGGGAAGTGCATACAACCCTAACTGAGCCTTCCCTCTAGGGGTGGTTCAGTCGGAGAGCGTTCCAGGACCCCGAGCCACACTTGCCCACTAGGAGGGGATGTTTTCATAGTTAGGGGAAAGTGCATACAACACGAACTAAGCCTTCCCTCTAGGGGTGGTTCAGTCGGAGAGGCGTTCAGGACCACCAGCCACTCTTGCCATCTAGGGGGATGTTTTCATAGTTAGGGGAAAGTTTATACAACCCTAATCGAGACCTCCCTCTCGGGGTGGTCCAAATGAGAGCGTGCCAGGACCACTAGCCACACTTGCCCACTCGGGGGGATATTTTAATAGTTAGGGGAAAGAGCATACAACCCTAACTGAGCCTTCCCTCTAGGGGTGGTTCAGTCAGAGAGCGTGCCAGTACCACCAGCCACACTTGCCCACTAGGGGGGATGTTTTCATGTTTAGGGGAAAGTGCATACAACCCTAACTGAGCCTTTCCTCTAGGGGTGGTTCATTCGAAGAGCGTGCAAAGACCACCAGCCAAACTTGCCAACTAGGGGGATGTTTTCAAAGTTAGGGGAAGTGCATACAACCCTAACTGAGCCTTCCCTCTAGGGGTGGTCGAGTCGGAGAGCGTGCCAGGACCACCAGCCACACTTGCCCACTAGGAGGGATGTTTTCATGTTTAGGGAAAGTGTATACAACCCCTAATCGAGCCTTCCCTCTACGGGTGGTTCAGTCGGAGAGCGTGCCAGGACCACCAGCCACACTTGCCCACTAGAGGGGATGTTTTTATAGTTAGGGGAAAGTGCATACAACCCTAATTGAGCCTTTCCTATAGACTTAGTTCAGTCGGAGAGCATGCCAGGACCACCAGCCACACTTGACATCTAGGGGGGAATGTTTTTATAGTTAGGGGAAGTGCATACAACCCTAACTGAGCCTTCCCTCTAGGGGTGGTTCAGTCGGAGCGCGTTCAGGACCCCCACCCACACTTGCCCACTAGGAGGGGATGTTTTCATAGTTAGGGGAAAGTGCATACAACACTAACTGAGCGTTCCCTCTAGGGGTGGTTCAGTCGGAGAGCGTTCCAGGACCACCAGCCACTCTTGCCATCTAGGGGATGTTTTCATAGTTAGGGGAAAGTTTATACAACCCTAACTGAGCCCTCCCTCTCGGGGTGGTCCAGTCGGAGAGCGTGCTAGGACCACTAGCCACACTTGCCCACAAGGGGGGATGTTTTCATAGTTAGGGGAAAGAGCATACAACCCTAACTGAGCCTTCCCTCTAGGGGTGGTTCAGTCGGAGAGCGTGCCAGGACCACCAGCCACACTTGCCCACTAGGGGGGATGTTTTCATGTTTAGGGGAAAGTGCATACAACCCTAACTGAGCCTTTCCTCTAGGGGTGGTTCATTCGGAGAGCGTGCAAAGACCACCAGCCAAACTTGCCAACTAGGGGGATGTTTTCATAGTGAGGGGAAGTGCATACAACCCTAACTGAGCCTTCCCTGTAGGGGTGGTTCAGTCAGAGAGCGTGCGAGGACCACCAGCCACACTTGCCCACTAGAGGGATGTTTTCATAGTTAGGGAAAAGTGCATACAACCCTAACTGAGCCTTCCCTCTAGGGGTGGTTCAGTCAGAGAGCGTGCTAGGACCACCAGCCACACTTGCCCACTAGAGGGGATGTTTTTATAGTTAGGGGAAAGTGCATACAACCCTAACTGAGCCTTTCCTATAGACTTAGTTCAGTCGGAGAGCATGCGAGGACCACCAGCCACACTTGGCATCTAGGGGGGAATGTTTTCATAGTTAGGGGAAGTGCATACAACCCTAACTGACCCTTCCCTCTAGGGGTGGTTCAGTCGGAGAGCGTTCCAGAACCCCCAGCCACACTTGCCCACTAGGAGGGGATGTTTTCATGGTTAGGGGAAAGTGCATACAACACTAACTGAGCCTTCCCTCTAGGGGTGGTTTAGTCGGAGAGTGTGCTAGGACCACCAGCCACACTTGCCCACTAGGGGGGATGTTTTCATGTTTAGGGGAAAGTGCATACAACCCTAACTGAGCCTTTCCTCTAGGGGTGGTTCATTCGGAGAGCGTGCAAAGACCACCAGCCAAACTTGCCAACTAGGGGGATGTTTTCATAGTGAGGGGAAGTGCATACAACCCTAACTGAGCCTTCCCTGTAGGGGTGGTTCAGTCAGAGAGCGTGCGAGGACCACCAGCCACACTTGCCCACTTGGGCGGATGTTTTCATAGTTAGGGGATAGTGCATACAACCCTAACTGAGCCTTCCCTCTAGGTGTGGTCGAGTCGGAGAGTGTGCTAGGACCACCAGCCACACTTGCCCACTTGGGGGGATGTTTTCATAGTTAGGGGAAAGTGCATACAACCCAAACTGAGCCTTCCCTCTAGGGGTGGTTCAGTCGGAGGCCGTGCCAGGACCACCAGCCACACTTGCCATCTAGGGGGGATGTTTTCATAATTAGGGGAAAGTGCATACAACCCAAACTGAGCCTTCCCTCTAGGGGTGGTTCAGTCGGAGAGTGTGCTAGGACCACCAGCCACACTTGCCCACTAGTGGGGATGTTTTCATTGTTAGGGGAAAGTGCATACAACCCTAACTGAGCCTTCCCTCTAGGGGTGGTCGAGTCGGAGAGCGTGCCAGGACCACCTGCCACACTCGCCCACTAGGAGGGATGTTTTCATGTTTAGGGGAAAGTGCATACAACCCTAACTTAGCCTTCCCTCTACGGGTGGTTCAGTCAGAGAGCGTGCTAGGACCACCAGCCACACTTGCCCACTTGGGGGGATGTTTTCATAGTTAGGGAAAGTGCATACACCCTAACTGAGCCTTTCCTCTAGGGGTGGTTCAGTCGGAGAGTGCTCCAGGACCACCAGCCACACTTGCCCTCTAGGGGGATATTTTCATAGCTAGGGAAAGTGCATACAACCCTAACTGAGCCTTTCCTCTAGAGTTAGTACAGTCGGAGAGCGTTCCAGGACCCCCAGCCACACTTGCCCACTAGGAGGGGATGTTTTCATGGTTAGGGGAAAGTGCATACAACACTAACTGAGCCTTCCCTCTAGGGGTGGTTCAGTCGGAGAGCGTTCCAGGACCACCAGCCACTCTTGCCATCTAGGGGATGTTTTCATAGTTAGGGGAAAGTTTATACAACCCTAACTGAGCCCTCCCTCTCGGGGTGGTCCAGTCGGAGAGCGTGCCAGGACCACTAGCCACACTTGCCCAAAGGGGGGATGTTTTCATAGTTAGGGGAAAGAGCAAACAACCCTAACTGAGCCTTCCCTCTAGGGGTGGTTCAGTCGGAGAGCGTGCCAGGACCACCAGCCACACTTGCCCACTTGGGTGGATGTTTTCATAGTTAGGGGAAAGTGCATACAACCCTAACTGAGCCTTCCCTCTAGGGGTGGTTCAGTCGGAGAGCGTTTCAGGACCCCCAGCCGCACTTGGCCACTAGGGGGGATGTTTTTGTAGTTAGGGGAAAGTGCGTACAACCCTAATTGAGCCTTCCCTCTAGGGGTGGTCGAGTCGGAGAGCGTGCCAGGACCACCAGCCACACTTGCCCACTAGGGGGATGTTTTTATGTTTAGAGGAAAGTGCATACAACCCTAACTGAGCCTTCCCTTTAGGGGTGGTCCAATCGGAGAGCGTGCTAGGACCACCAGCCACACTTGCCCACTAGGGGGGATGTTTTCATAGTTAGGGGAAAGTACATACAACCCAAACTGAGCCTTCCCTCTATGGGTGGTTCAGTCGGAGAGTGTGCCAGGACCACCAGCCACACTTGCCCACTAGTGGGGATGTTTTCATTGTTAGGGGAAAGTGCATACACCCTAACTGAGCCTTCCCTCTAGGAGTGGTTCAGTCGGAGAGTGTTCCAGGACCACCAGCCACACTTGCCCTCTAGGGGGATGTTTTCATAGCTAAGGAAAGTGCATACAACCCTAACTGAGCCTTTCCTCTAGAGTTAGTTCAGTCAGAGAGCATGCCATGTCCACCAGCCACACTTGCCATCTAGGGGGGATGTTTTCATAGTTAGGGGAAAGAGCATACAACCCTAACTGTGCCTTCCCTCTAGGGGTGGTTCAGTCGGAGGGCGTGCCAGGACCACTAGCCACACTTGCCATCTAGGGGGGATGTTTTCATAATTAGGGGAAAGTGCATACAACCCAAACTGAGCCTTCCCTCTAGGGGTGGTTCAGTCGGAGAGTGTGCTAGGACCACCAGCCACACTTGCCCACTAGTGGGGATGTTTTCATTGTTAGGGGAAAGTGCATACAACCCTAACTGAGCCTTCCCTCTAGGGGTGGTCGAGTCGGAGAGCGTGCCAGGACCACCTGCCACACTTGCCCACTAGGAGGGATGTTTTCATGTTTAGGGGAAAGTGCATACAACCCTAACTTAGCCTTCCCTCTATGGGTGGTTCAGTCAGAGAGCGTGCCAGGACCACCAGCCACACTTGCCCACTTGGGGGGATGTTTTCATAGTTAGGGGAAAGTGCATACACCCTAACTGAGCCTTCCCTCTAGGAGTGGTTCAGTCGGAGAGTGTTCCAGGACCACCAGCCACACTTGCCCTCTAGGGGGATGTTTTCATAGCTCAGGAAAGTGCATACAACCCTAACTGAGCCTTTCCTCTAGAGTTAGTTCAGTCAGAGAGCATGCCATGTCCACCAGCCACACTTGCCATCTAGGGGGGATGTTTTCATAGTTAGGGGAAAGAGCATACAACCCTAACTGTGCCTTCCCTCTAGGGGTGGTCGAGTCGGAGAGCGTGCCAGGACCACCAGCCACACTTGTCCACTAGGAGGGATGTTTTCATGTTTAGGGGAAAGTGCATACAGCCCTAACTGAGCCTTCCTTGTAGGGGTGGTTCAGTCAGAGAGCGTGCCAGGACCACCAGCCACACTTGCCCACTTGGGTGGATGTTTTCATAGTTAGGGGAAAGTGCATAGAACCCTAACTGAGCCTTCCCTCTAGGTGTGGTCCAGTCGGAGAGCGTGCTAGGACCACCAGCCACACTTGCCCACTAGGGGGGATGTTTTCATAGTTAGGGGAAAGTGCATACAACCCTAACTGAGCCTTCCCTCTAGGGGTGGTTCAGTGGGAGGGCGTGCCAGGACCACCAGCCACACTTACCATTTAGGGGGGATGTTTTCATAATTAGGGGAAAGTGCGTACAACCCAAACTGAGCCTTCCCTCTAGGGGTGGTTCAGTCGGAGAGTGTGCTAGGACCACCAGCCACACTTGCCCACTAGTGCGGATGTTTTCATTGTTAGGGGAAAGTGCATACAACCCTAACTGAGCCTTCCCTCTAGGGGTGGTCGAGTCGGAGAGTGTGCCAGGACCACCAGCCACACTTGCCCACTAGGAGGGATGTTTTCATGTTTATGGGAAAGTGCATACAACCCTAACTGAGCCTTCCCTCTACGGGTGGTTCGGTCGGAGAGCGTGCGGGACCACCGGCCACACTTGCCCACTTGGGGAGATGTTTTCATAGTTAGGGAAAAGTGCATACACCCTAACTGAGCCTTCCCTCTAGGGGTGGTTCAGTCGGAGAGTGTTCCAGGACCACCAGCCACACTTGCCCTCTAGGGGGGATGTTTTCATAGCTAGGGAAAGTGCATACAACCCTAACTGAGCTTTTCCTCTAGAGTTAGTTCAGTCAGAGAGCATGCCATGTCCACCAGCCACACTTACCGTCTAGGGGGGATGTTTTCATAGTTAGGGGAAAGAGCATACAACCCTAACTGAGCCTTCCCTCTAGGGGTGGTTCAGTCGGAGAGCATGCCAGGGCCACCAGCCACACTTGCCCACTAGGGGGGATGTTTTTATAGTTAGGGGAAAGTGCATACAACCCTAACTGAGCCTTTGCTGTAGAGTTAGTTCAGTCGGAGAGGATGCCAGGACCACCAGACACACTTGACATCTAGGGGGATGTTTTCATAGTTAGGGGAAGTGCATACAACCCTAACTGAGCCTTCCCTCTAGGGGTGGTTCAGTCGGAGAGCGTTCCAGGACCACCAGCCACTCTTGCCATCTAGGGGGATGTTTTCATAGTTAGGGGAAAGTTTATACAACCCTAACTCGAGCCCTCCCCTCTCGGGGTGGTCCAGTTGGAGAGCGTGCCGGGACCACTAGCCACACTTGCCCACTAGGGGGATGTTTTCATAGTTAGGGGAAAGAGCAAACAACCCTAACGAGCCTTCCCTCTAGGGGTGGTTCAGTCGGAGAGCGTGCCAGGGACCACCAGCCATACTTGCCCACTAGGGGGATGTTTTCATGTTGTTAGGGGAAAGTGTATACAACCCTAACTGAGCCTTTCCTCTAGGGGTGGTTCATTCGGAGAGCGTGCAAAGACCACCAGCCAAACTTGCCAACTAGGTGGATGTTTTCATAGTTAGGGGAAGTGCATACAACCCTAACTGAGCCTTCCCTCTAGGGGTGGTCGGGTCGGAGAGCGTGCCAGGACCACCAGCCATACTTGCCCACTTGGAGGGATGTTTTCATGTTTAGGGGAAAGTGCATACAACCCTAACTGAGCCTCCCCTGTAGGGGTGGTTCAGTCAGAGAGCGTGCCAGGACCACCAGCCACACTTGCCCACTTGGGTGGATGTTTTCATAGTTAGGGGAAAGTGCATAGAACCCTAACTGAGCCTTCCCTCTAGGTGTGGTCCAGTCGGAGAGCGTGCTAGGACCACCAGCCACACTTGCCCACTAGGGGGGATGTTTTCATAGTTAGGGGAAAGTGCATACAACCCTAACTGAGCCTTCCCTCTAGGGGTGGTTCAGTCGGAGGGCGTGCCAGGACCACCAGCCACACATACCATTTAGGGGGGATGTTTTCATAATTAGGGGAAAGTGCGTACAACCCAAACTGAGCCTTCCCTCTAGGTGTGGTTCAGTCGGAGAGTGTGCTAGGACCACCAGCCACACTTGCCCACTAGTGGGGATGTTTTCATTGTTAGGGGAAAGTGCATACAACCCTAACTGAGCCTTCCCTCTAGGGGTGGTCGAGTCGGGAGAGTGTGCCAGGGACCACCAGCCACACTTGCCCACTAGGAGGGATGTTTTCATGTTTAGGGGGAAAGTGCATACAACCCTAACGAGCCTTCCCTCTACGGGTGGTTCAGTCGGAGGCGTGCCAGGACCACCGGCCCACACTTGCCCACTTGGGGAGATGTTTTCATAGTTAGGGGAAAAGTGCATACACCCTAACCCGAGCCTTCCCTCTAGGGGTGGTTCAGTCGGAGAGTGTTCCAGGACCACCACCCACACTTGCCCTCTAGGGGGATGTTTTTATAGCTAGGGAAAGTGCATACAACCCTAACCGAGCTTTTCCTCTAGAGTTAGTTCAGTCGAGAGAGCATGCCATGTCCACCACCACACTTACCGTCTAGGGGGATGTTTTCATAGTTAGGGGAAAGAGCATACAACCCTAACTGAGCCTTCCCTCTAGGGGTGGTTCAGTCGGGGAGCATGCCAGGGCCACCAGCCACACTTGCCCACTAGGGGGGATGTTTTTATAGTTAGGGGAAAGTGCATACAACCCTAACTGAGCCTTTGCTCTAGAGTTAGTTCAGTCGGAGAGGATGCCAGGACCACCAGACACACTTGACATCTAGGGGGATGTTTTCATTGTTAGGGGAAGTGCATACAACCCTAACTGAGCCTTCCCTCTAGGGGTGGTTCAGTCGGAGAGCGTTCCAGGACCACCAGCCACTCTTGCCATCTAGGGGGATGTTTTCATAGTTAGGGGAAAGTTTATACAACCCTAACTGAGCCCTCCCTCTCGGGGTGGTCCAGTTGGAGAGCGTGCCAGGACCACTAGCCACACTTGCCCACTAGGGGGATGTTTTCATAGTTAGGGGAAAGAGCAAACAACCCTAACTGAGCCTTCCCTCTAGGGGTGGTTCAGACGGAGAGCGTGCCAGGACCACCAGCCATACTTGCCCACTAGGGGGGATGTTTTCATGTTTGGGGGAAAGCGTATACAATCCTAACTGAGCCTTTCCTCTAGGGGTGGTTCATTCGGAGAGCGTGCAAAGACCACCAGCCAAACTTGCCAACTAGGGGGATGTTTTCATAGTTAGGGGAAGTGCATACAACCCTAACTGAGCCTTCCCTCTAGGGGTGGTCGGGTCGGAGAGCATGCCAGGACCACCAGCCACACTTGCCCACTTGGAGGGATGTTTTCATGTTTAGGGGAAAGTGCATACAACCCTAACTGAGCCTTCCCTGTAGGGGTGGTTCAGTCAGAGAGCGTGCCAGGACCACCAGCCACACTTGCCCACTTGGGTGGATGTTTTCATAGTTAGGGGAAGGTGCATAGAACCCTAACTGAGCCTTCCCTCTAGGTGTGGTCCAGTCGGAGAGCGTGCTAGGACCACCAGCCACACTTGCCCACTAGGGGGGATGTTTTCATAGTTAGGGGAAAGTGCATACAACCCTAACTGAGCCTTCCCTCTAGGGGTGGTTCAGTCGGAGGCGTGCGGGACCACCGGCCACACTTGCCATTTAGGGGGATGTTTTTCATAATTAGGGGAAAGTGCATACAACCCAAACCGAGCCTTCCCTCTAGGGGGTGGTTCAGTCGGAGAGTGTGCTAGGACCACCAGCCACACTTGCCCACTAGTGGGGATGTTTTCATTGTTAGGGGAAAGTGCATACAACCCTAACTGAGCCTTCCCTCTAGGGGTGGTCGAGTCGGAGAGCGTGCCAGGACCACCAGCCACACTTGCCCACTAGGAGGGAGGTTTCATGTTTAGGGGAAAGTGCATACAACCCTAACTGAGCCTTCCCTCTATGGGTGGTTCAGTCAGAGAGCGTGCCAGGACCACCAGCCACACTTGCCCACTTGGGGGGATGTTTTCATAGTTAGGGAAAAGTGCATACACCCTAATTGAGCCTTCCCTCTAGGGGTGGTTCAGTCGGAGAGTGTTCCAGGACCCCCAGCCACACTTGCCCTCTAGGGGGGATGTTTTCATAGCTAGGGAAAGTGCATACAACCCTAACTGAGCCTTTTGTCTAGAGTTAGTTCAGTCAGAGAGCATGCCATGTCCACCAGCCACACTTACCGTCTAGGGGGGATGTTTTCATAATTAGGGGAAAGAGCATACAACCCTAACTGAGCCTTCCCTCTAGGGGTGGTTCAGTCGGAGAGCGTGCCAGGGCCACCAGCCACACTTGCCCACTAGGGAGGATGTTTTTATAGTTAGGGGAAAGTGCATACAACCCTAACTGAGCCTTTCCTCTAGAGTTAGTTCAGTCGGAGAGGATGCCAGGACCACCAGACACACTTGACATCTAGGGGGATGTTTTCATAGTTAGGGGAAGTTCATACAACCCTAACCCGAGCCTTCCCTCTAGGGGTGGTTCGGTCGGGAGGCGTTCGGGACCCCCAGCCACACTTACCCACTAGGAGGGATGTTTTCATAGTTAGGGGAAAGTGCATACAACACTAACTGAGCCTTCCCTCTAGGGGTGGTTCAGTCGGGAGGCGTTCGGGACCACCGGCCACTCTTGCCATCTAGGGGGATGTTTTCATAGTTAGGGGAAAGTTTATACAACCCTAAGCGAGCCCTCCCTCTCGGGGTGGTCGTCGGAGGCGTGCTAAGACCACTAGCCACACTTGCCCACTAGGGGGGGATGTTTTCATAGTTAGGGGAAAGAGCATACAACCCTAACGAGCCTTCCCTCTAGGGGTGGTTCGGTCGGAGGCGTGTCGGGACCACCGGCCACACTTGCCCACTAGGGGGATGTTTTCATGTTTAGGGGAAAGTGCATACAACCCTAACTGAGCCTTTCCTCTAGGGGTGGTTCATTCGGGAGGCGTGCAAAGACCGCCCGACCAAACTTGCCAACTAGGGGGATGTTTTCATAGTTAGGGGAAGTGCATACAACCCTAACTGAGCCTTCCCTCTAGGGGTGGTCGAGTCGGAGAGCGTGCCACGACCGCCAGCCACACTTGTCCACTAGGAGGGATGTTTTCATGTTTAGGGGAAAGTGCATACAACCCTAACTGAGCCTTCCCTCTAGGTGTGGTCCAGTCGGAGAGCGTGCTAGGACCACCAGCCACACTTGCCCACTAGGGGGGATGTTTTCATAGTTAGGGGAAAGTGCATACAACCCTAACTGAGCCTTCCCTCTAGGGGTGGTTCGGTCGGAGGGCGTGCCAGGACCACCAGCCACACTTACCATTTAGGGGGGATGTTTTCGTAATTAGGGGAAAGTGCGTACAACCCAAACTGAGCCTTCCCTCTAGGGGTGGTTCAGTCGGAGAGTGTGCTAGGACCACCAGCCACACTTGCCATTTAGGGGGGATGTTTTCATAATTAGGGGAAAGTGCATACAACCCAAACTGAGCCTTCCCTCTAGGGGTGGTTCAGTCGGAGAGTGTGCTAGGACCACCAGCCACACTTGCCCACTAGTGGGGATGTTTTCATTGTTAGGGGAAAGTGCATACAACCCTAACTGAGCCTTCCCTCTAGGGGTGGTCGAGTCGGGAGGCGTGCCGGACCACCAGCACACTTGCCCACTAGGAGGGAGGTTTCATGTTTGGGGAAAGTGCATACAACCCCTAACCGAGCCTTCCCTCTATGGGTGGTTCGGTCGAGAGGCGTGCCAGGACCACCAGCCACACTTGCCCACTTGGGGGGATGTTTTCATAGTTAGGGAAAAGTGCATACACCCTAACTGAGCCTTCCCTCTAGGGGTGGTTCAGTCGGAGAGTGTTCCAGGACCCCCACCACACTTGCCCTCTAGGGGGATGTTTTCATAGCTAGGGGAAAGTGCATACAACCCCTACCGAGCCTTTTCTCTAGAGTTAGTTCAGTCCCGGAGAGCATGCCATGTCCACCGAGCCACACTTACCGTCTAGGGGGATGTTTTCATAATTAGGGGAATGAGCATACAACCCTAACCGAGCCTTCCCTCTAGGGGTGGTTCGGTCGGAGAGGCGTGCCGGGGGCCACCGACCACACTTGCCCACTAGGGAGGATGTTTTTTATAGTTAGGGAAAGTGCATACAACCCTAACTGAGCCTTTCCTCTAGAGTTAGTTCAGTCGGAGAGGATGCCAGGACCACCAGACACACTTGACATCTAGGGGGATGTTTTCATAGTTAGGGGAAGTTCATACAACCCTAACTGAGCCTTCCCTCTAGGGGTGGTTCAGTCGGAGAGCGTTCCAGGACCCCCAGCCACACTTACCCACTAGGAGGGGATGTTTTCATAGTTAGGGGAAAGTGCATACAACACTAACTGAGCCTTCCCTCTAGGGGTGGTTCGGTCGGGAGGCGTTCCAGGGACCACCAGCCACTCTTGCCATCTAGGGGGATGTTTTCATAGTTAGGGGAAAGTTTATACAACCCTAACTGAGCCCTCCCTCTCGGGGTGGTCCAGTCGGAGAGCGTGCTAAGACCACTAGCCACACTTGCCCACTAGGGGGGATGTTTTCATAGTTAGGGGAAAGAGCATACAACCCTAACTGAGCCTTCCCTCTAGGGGTGGTTCAGTCGGAGAGCGTGTCAGGACCACCAGCCACACTTGCCCACTAGGGGGGATGTTTTCATGTTTAGGGGAAAGTGCATACAACCCTAACTGAGCCTTTCCTCTAGGGGTGGTTCATTCGGAGAGCGTGCAAAGACCGCCAGCCAAACTTGCCAACTAGGGGGATGTTTTCATAGTTAGGGGAAGTGCATACAACCCTAACTGAGCCTTCCCTCTAGGGGTGGTCGAGTCGGAGAGCGTGCCACGACCACCAGCCACACTTGTCCACTAGGAGGGATGTTTTCATGTTTAGGGGAAAGTGCATACAACCCTAACTGAGCCTTCCCTCTAGGTGTGGTCCAGTCGGAGAGCGTGCTAGGACCACCAGCCACACTTGCCCACTAGGGGGGATGTTTTCATAGTTAGGGGAAAGTGCATACAACCCCTAAGCGAGCCTTCCCTCTAGGGGTGGTTCGGTCGGGGGGCGTGCGGGGACCACCAGCCACACTTACCATTTAGGGGGGATGTTTTCATAATTAGGGGAAAGTGCGTACAACCCAAACTGAGCCTTCCCTCTAGGGGTGGTTCAGTCGGAGAGTGTGCTAGGACCACCAGCCACACTTGCCCACTAGTGGGGATGTTTTCATTGTTAGGGGAAAGTGCATACAGCCCTAACTGAGCCTTCCCTCTAGGGGTGGTCGAGTCGGAGAGTGTGCCAGGACCACCAGCCACACTTGCCCACTAGGAGGGATGTTTTCATGTTTAGGGGAAAGTGCATACAACCCTAACTGAGCCTTCCCTCTACGGGTGGTTCAGTCAGAGAGCGTGCCAGGACCACCAGCCACACTTGCCCACTTGGGGGGATGCTTTCATAGTTAGGGAAAAGTGCATACACCCTAACTGAGCCTTCCCTCTAGGGGTGGTTCAGTCGGAGAGTGTTCCAGGACCACCAGCCACACTTGCCCTCTAGGGGGAATGTTTTCATAGCTAGGGAAAGTGCATACAACCCTAACTGAGCCTTTCCTCTAGAGTTAGTTCAGTCGGAGAGGATGCCAGGACCACCAGACACACTTGACATCTAGGGGGATGTTTTCATAGTTAGGGGAAAGAGCATACAACCCTAACTGAGCCTTCCCTCTAGGGGTGGTTCAGTCGGAGAGCATGCCAGGGCCACCAGCCACACTTGCCCACTAGGGGGGATGTTTTCATAGTTAGGGGAAAGTGCATACAACCCTAACTGAGCCTTTCCTCTAGAGTTAGTTCAGTCGGAGAGGATGCCAGGACCACCAGACACATTTGACATCTAGGGGGATGTTTTCATAGTTAGGGGAAGTGCATACAACCCTAACTGAGCCTTCCCTCTAGGGGTGGTTCAGTCGGAGAGCGTTCCAGGACCCCCAGCCACACTTGCCCACTAGGAGGGGATGTTTTCATAGTTAGGGGAAAGTGCATACAACACTAACTGAGCCTTCCCTCTAGGGGTGGTTCAGTCGGAGAGCGTTCCAGGACCACCAGCCACTCTTGCCATCTAGGGGGATGTTTTCATAGTTAGGGGAAAGTTTATACAACCCTAACTGAGCCCTCCCTCTCGGGGTGGTCCAGTCGGATAGCGTGCTAGGACCACTAGCCACACTTGCCCACTAGGGGGGATGTTTTCATAGTTAGGGGAAAGAGCATACAACCCTAACTGAGCCTTCCCTCTACGGGTGGTTCAGTCGGAGAGCGTGCCAGGACCACCAGCCACACTTGCCCACTAGGGGGGATGTTTTCATGTTTAGGGGAAAGTGCATACAACCCTAACTGAGCCTTTCCTCTAGGGGTGGTTAATTCGGAGAGCGTGCAAAGACCACCAGCCAAACTTGCCAACTAGGGGGATGTTTTCATAGTTAGGGGAAGTGCATACAACCCTAACTGAGCCTTCCCTCTAGGGGTGGTCGAGTCGGAGAGCGTGCCAGGACCACCAGCCACACTTGCCCACTAGGAGAGATGTTTTCATGTTTAGGGGAAAGTGCATAGAACCTAACTGAGCCTTCCCTCTAGATGTGGTCCAGTCGGAGAGCGTGCTAGGACCACCAGCCACACTTGCCCACTAGGGGGTTTCATAGTTAGGGGAAAGTGCATACAACCCTAACTGAGCCTTCCCTCTAGGGGTGGTTCAGTCGGAGGGCGTGCCAGGACCACCAGCCGCACTTGCCATTTAGGGGGGATGTTTTCATAATTAGGGGAAAGTGCATACAACCCAAACTGAGCCTTCCCTCTAGGGGTGGTTCAGTCGGAGAGTGTGCTATGTTTTGATTGTTAGGGGAAAGTGCATACAACCCTAACTGAGCCTTCCTTCTAGGGGTGGTCGAGTCGGAGAGCGTGCCAGGACCACCAGCCACACTTGCCCACTAGGAGGGATGTTTTCATGTTTAGGGGAAAGTGTATACAACCCTAACTGAGCCTTCCCTCTACGGGTGGTTCAGTCAGAGAGCGTGCCAGGACCACCAGCCACACTTGCCCACTTGGGGGGATGTTTTCATAGTTAGGGAAAAGTGCGTACACCCTAACTGAGCCTTTCCTCTAGGGGTGGTTCAGTCGGAGAGTGTTCCAGGACCACCAGCCACACTTGCCCTCTAGGGGGGATGTTTTCATAGCTAGGGAAATTGCATACAACCCTAACTGAGCCTTTCCTCTAGAGTTAGTTCAGTCAGAGAGCATGCCATGTCCACCAGCCACACTTACCATCTAGGGGGGATGTTTTCATAGTTAGGGGAAAGAGCATACAACCCTAACTGAGACTTCCCTCTAGGGGTGGTTCAGTCGGAGAGCGTGCCAAGGCCACCAGCCACACTTGCCCACTAGGGGGATGTTTTTATAGTTAGGGGAAAGTGCATACAACCCTAACTGAGCCTTTCCACTAGAGTTAGTTCAGTCGGAGCGGATGCCAGGACCACCAGACACACTTGACATCTAGGGGGATGTTTTCATAGTTAGGGGAAGTGCATACAACCCTAACTGAGCCTCCCCTCTAGGGGTGGTTCAGTCGGAGAGCGTTCCAGGACCCCCAGCCACACTTGCCCACTAGGAGGGGATGTTTTCATAGTTAGGGGAAAGTGCATACAACACTAACTGAGCCTTCCCTCTAGGGGTGGTTCAGGTCGGGAGGCGTTCGGGACCACCAGCCACTCTTGCCATCTAGGGGGATGTTTTCATAGTTAGGGGAAAGTTTATACAACCCTAACTGAGCCCTCCCTCTCGGGGTGGTCCAGTCGGAGAGCGTGCTAGGACCACTAGCCACACTTGCCCACTAGGGGGGATGTTTTCATAGTTTGGGGAAAAAGCATACAACCCTAACTGAGCCTTCTCTCTAGGGGTGGTTCAGTCGGAGAGCGTGCCAGGACCACCAGCCACACTTGCCCACTAGGGGGATGTTTTCATGTTTAGGGGAAAGTGCATACAACCCTAACTGAGCCTTTCCTCTAGGGGTGGTTCATTCGGAGAGCGTGCAAAGACCACCAGCCAAACTTGCCAACTAGGGGGATGTTTTCATAGTTAGGGGAAGTGCATACAACCCTAACTGAGCCTTCCCTCTAGGGGTGGTCGAGTCGGAGAGCGTGCCAGGACCACCAGCCACACTTGCCCACTAGGAGGGATGTTTTCATGTTTAGGGGAAAGAGCATACAACCCTAACTGAGCCTTCCCTGTAGGGGTGGTTCAGTCAGAGAGCGTGCCAGGACCACCAGCCACACTTACCCACTTGGGGCGATCTTTTCATAGTTAGGGAAAAGTGCATACAACCCTAACTGAGCCTTCCCTCTAGGGGTGGTTCAGTCAGAGAGCGTGCTAGGACCACCAGCCACACTTGCCCTCTAGAGGGGATGTTTTTATAGTTAGGGGAAAGTGCATACAACCCTAAGCGAGCCTTTCCTATAGACTTAGTTCAGTCGGGAGAGCATGCCGGGACCACCCGGCCACACTTGACATCTAGGGGGAATGTTTTCATAGTTAGGGGAAGTGCATACAACCCCTAACTGAGCCTTCCCTCTAGGGGTGGTTCAGTCGGGAGAGCGTTCGGACCCCCGACCACACTTGCCCACTAGGAGGGATGTTTTCATAGTTAGGGGAAAGTGCATACAACACTAAGCGAGCCTTCCCTCTAGGGGTGGTTCAATCGGAGAAGCGTCCCAGACCACTAGCCACTCTTGCCATCTAGGGGGATGTTTTCATAGTTAGGGGAAGTTCATACAACCCTAATCGAGGCCCTCCCTCTCGGGGTGGTCCAGGTCGGAGAGCGTGCCGGGGACCACTAGCCACACT